>JARSSU010047045.1:0-72628 GCA_029619165.1 Eurosta solidaginis
TTTGTCATTTAGAAGCCCCTATAAAAATTCCGCACCTCGCTTCCTATCTCAAGCTTTACCTCTCCGTTCGCTTTCTCCCCCTTTTCTCCTTTAAATATTTCTTTATTTTTCCTTTTTCTTTCCCCTTCCTATTCATTTCCCTTTTCCATTTCCCTTTCTCTTTCCCTTTTTTCCCCCTTTCCCTTTTCCTTTCATTTAGAAAAGAGGTGTGGCACCCCCCAATTTAACGCCTTCAGATAAACTTCAAGGATAATAAAACACAAATAGTTCAAATTTAAATGTTATTTATTTGAACGCAATTGAAATCAGTAGAGAGCCATATGATGAACAATGTTTTTTGTTTTGTTTTCCGGCGCAAAAACAAACAACGAAGACGTTCTACCCAACACGCGAACAGGCAACGTTCAGCTGACCGTGCGAAAAACAGGGAAATTCGAGATCAATCCCACAGACTTCCAACGATTGGCATTGCGATTTATTGTCATCGCAAAAGATAATCGAACGGGAAACTGAATTCGTGGGATAAGGACTTCCTCTCCCTTGAATTTGCTCTTGATGATCGTAGCTTGAATCACATTTTTCATCAGTTTCTTGACGGACAACCGCGTACCGTTGCACAATTTCGGATGATCCAGATTCCGCAACGTGATTATGATCGATCCCTCTTTCAATTTTAAATTATGCGGCGGAGTTCCTGGCACATCAAGCGAGTTCAAAAATTCTGTTGGATAGTTTGTCGCTTCATCCTCGTCGGGCACGCTCTCAACGGATTTGTACGAATGCAGTTCTCCGGCTATTTGACTTTGGATAATCAAATGCAAGCTATCGACGTCCTTATTCTTCGCTGCAAGTATTGCCCGTTCACTAATCCAATCGACATTTTTATAATTCTGTGCAATGCCGGGGAACACTTTGGTGATGAGTTCTTCTTTCGACGATGTGAACTCGCAAAAATTTGCCGGGAACGATATTAATCCAGTGGAAACATCAACAGGTATTTGGCCATTGCCAAGCGCCAGCAGTTGTCTCAAGAATTCAAGAGCCGATGAGTCGTTCTGCAACGCAACTCTCATGTTCGTGGTCAATTTCAACTTCTTGACATGCCGCCACAAAGACGACGATTTCAGGCATGCATTAAGTTCATCGGCAGCGGTAGATTTCGGGATGACAGGTAACGTTTGGCGAAAATCTCCGGAGAGCAATATCATAGCCCCGCCAAATTGTCTCGAATCACCTCGTAAATCCTTCATCGTTCGGTCAACTGCCTCAAAAGCTCGTTTATGCGACATCGTGCATTCATCCCAAATGATGATTTTGCATTCCCGCATCAATTTCGCTGTCGCTGAATTCTTGGTCATTGTGCACGTTGGCTTGTCTACCATGAGTAGATTCATCGGCAGTTTTAAAGCTGAATATGCAGTTCGACCGCCTTCCAACAATGTGGCAGCAATGCCAGAGGAAGCAACAGCCAACGCAATTTGAGATCTTGCCCGAATTGTAGCCAGAATCAAAGAAATGACGAATGTTTTTCCTGTCCCACCGGGAGCATCGAGAAAGTAAATGCCTCCCGTTCCATCGTCAACAGCCTTCATCAGGGAACCGTACACGTTCTTCTGCTCTGCATTCAACAGCTGCATATTTGTTCGGACTCTTTCGGCCAGCTCATCTCGATCATAGTCTTGCTCCCGTTGCAGCTCCCGATTGAATGCATCGTTTATCGAACGATTTGGCGCTGGCATTCCCAATGTCGACACCAGACTGCCGCACATGAGGATGCACATGTCTTCGATCAGAACTAACGCTTCGTTGCGCATGTCGTCATTAATTTGAAGATCGAAATTCAAATTTGTCATGCGAAATCTGCGTAAAATTGTCGTCAGCCATTCGCCTTTATTTGTCCCACAATAGGGTCGGGTCCGATGGATGACATGCGGCTATGATGATCGCAAACAATGTACGAATTTGATTCGCTGGCGAAGAAACATTTGCATCGGGGAGAGTGGAGTCCCAATGTGTATCGTTTTCAAGCAAATTCAAATGTTGGCAAGCCTCTCGAAAAGTGGCGCATAGCACACCATCCACAGTACGCAGGGAATCGAAGGATGTAGGGCCTCTGATGTTAACCAAAAGCAAGCGAAGATAGAAGCATTCGTCTTGGCGTCGATGAACTGTGTATATTCGTCCGAGAGCATCGGTGGAATAGACATCAGTAAAGCCAGCAACAACATTACCTTTTTTCCGGCGTTGAAACCTCTTTGATGCAGCGTTAAATGTATAATAGCGTGGCATTTCCGAACATAGTAAAGTCCGTGCGAACGGATCGCTTTCGCATGTCGAAAAGAAATTTGTCAACGTTGTAGCTGGTGGCTGTTCTGCTCTTTGCGCTGCATTTGCGTCCGTAAAGTAGACACGCTGGCCGTTCTCCAAGTGTACTGCCAAATGTACCACAGTCGGGTGACGTTCATGAATCGGAAACGAAAACAGCCGCCAAATTGCCTCGTTACAACTCACGTAACGTCCAAGTGGAAATTGCGTTACCTCGCCGTTTGCATTCGGTTCGACATTGCCAAATACCGCCATGTCGCTCCCTTTGTTCACATATTTGCAAACGTATTTGATGGATTTAATGGAATTGCAGTACTCAACATTGCAGTGAGTTGAGAACGTTTTCGACAAAAGCGGACAATATGGAACGATCCAGCGGTTATCGACGATGACATTGTTTCCTTTCACTTTCATCACGATTGATTTGCCCATTGTTATCTGGAGAACGACGCCGATACAATGGATATCCGTCGATTCCAGAGATGGTGTCAGCCACCAACGGACGGGGGAAACGCTTTGTGCAATTTCCGTTTTTCCATGCACGGCGAGTCTGGGTTGTGGACTCCGCAAGGCCCATGGATCGTGTTCGTTGTCACAACGGAATACAGCTCCGGATCAGTTTCTGGATCTGGTTTTTCGGCCGAAATGATCGAATCAATATCATCTGGGCGGATCGTGTCGAGCATCCAAAGCAAAATGTGTGCATGTGGTAAGCCACGTTTCTGCCATTCAACCGAGTACATCCAACAACGGATTATGCCAAAAACCTTATGCTTAACGATGTAATCCATGAGTACTTTGATCTTTTGTATGAACACTCGTGCAATGATGTCATGTCGATCGCTGGATGTTTGCCTGTCAGCAAGAGATTCGTAATTTCAGGCCATTTCGGATTGCAAGTGAACGTGATGAATAAATCCGGCCGTCCGTAATTCCCCACATACGTCATCGCATCCTGAGCGTACTCATGCATGTGGCGCGGGCTTCCAACGTTAGTAGCTGGAAGAATGGTCAAACAACTGATGTTGGTTACGTCTCCTTCAGTAGCCAAGGCATCACGCAAGTGTATGTATTCATCTGATCGTAACTTGGACTGATTGAAACGAATGAAATTGAGGCGCTCCGTTTCGACCTTGACGTACATGTCAACGCAGTACTGTTGAAACAATCGGCGATATCTCAACAGATTATGTCAACATCGCGCCGAATCAGCAAACGATAAGCATAAAAATTCATTGAGCTGACCTTCTTATTCGTTTCTTCTCCTGAAATATGAATTCGAACTCGGTTGCAAAATAAAATAGAAGTGATGACTTGTAAACAAACCTGTCGTTCGATTAACCATCTTTATATTGAAGTGATATCCATCCTCTCCACGACAGAACATCAACGGGTATTGAAGTGAATCATATGACCGATGCGTCTCGTAAACGCGCTTCAATTGTCCACCATCCCGACGGTAAAGAACAATATCGCGTGATTCCTTATTCTCGCCAACAATCACCACTGCGACTACATTGATAGTGGGAGCATTGAATTGTCTTGCATGACCTCCAGCGGGTCTTTTGTCTGCTCTAATAATGATTTTGCGGTCGTCTGAAGGCATCATATCCAATGCTGTTTTGAACAATTTGACCAATTCATTATGCTCATGCAGAAGATTTTGTAATTGTTCGATCATTTCACGTTTAGTCGCAGTAAAAATTGCACAACGCTGATCTAGTTCAATTGCCGAATCACCAACGAAATAGATCTGAAGGAACTTATGATCTTCGTTCGGTAGTGGTAACAAAGCGCCCGCTCGATGGTGAATTTGCCCTTGAATCTGAATGTTTGGAAGCAATTTCGAAAAAATATAACAATAATTGTTCATGTTTTGATAATAATGGGACATCATTACCTTAAAAGTGGGATTGTAGCCGGGTACATCAACAACTTGGGCTCCAAATGATGTCATTTGGAAGCATCCGTTATATTTTTGTGTATTCTCTAGAAAATGTTTTGATTGGATTGTATTTCCATAGAGTAACGAATACAATGGCTCTGGCGGGTGGGTTAAAACGGGTAATTTCACTTTGCCACCATCGCAGCATAAGCCGGGGGTTTCTGATTGAAACTTCAAAGCATTGCAATGCTGGCATACGACAGACAATGAGCCGATATCAACGCAGACCGTTTATGGATGTTATACGCGATATATGATTATCCGAAAACAGAAAAATAAATCGATGAACACGAAAATCAGAAAAACTCGAATCAATTGCAGCAAGAAAAATAGCACATTTGTTTAATAAAAAATGACAATGAGAAAAGTGTACCTGTCAAATTACGCTCAAACTAAGCACAGCGCCATCTGTTATTTATCCCTTTAATTTCTCCACTCAAAATGCAATTTTATCACAATGAAATTCACAATTATCCGAAACTTACAAAAACACAGCACAATCTGTTATTTATCTCGTTATATTAATAATCAAATTTCGATTTCTCCTATTTTCTGACTTTTCTTTCCTAAAAACCTACTCCTAGCAATTACGAAAAAACTGAAAAAAAATGTGTGCCAAATCGGTCCTGCCGTTCTCAATTTTCGATTTCTCCATATTTCCGGCTTTTCCGCAGGGTTTTCCCAAAATTTTCTTTCGTAAAAACCTTCTAATAGTAATTAAGAAAAAATGAAAAAAAATTTGAGCCAAATCGGTCCTGCCGTTCTCAATTTTCGATTTCTCCAATTTTCCGACTTTTCCGCAGGGTTTTCCCAAAATTTTTTTTCGTAGAAACCTTCTCCTAGCAATTACGAAGAAACGAAAAAAAATTTTGAGCCAAATCGGTCCTGCCGTTATCAATTTTTCGATTTCTCCAATTTTCCGACTTTTCCGCAGGGTTTTCCCAAAATTTTCTTTCGTAAAAACCTTCTCCTATCAATTACGAAGAACTGAAAAAAAAATTGGAGCGAAATCGGTCCTGCCGTTCTCAATTTTCGATTTCTCCAATTTTCCGACTTTTCCGCAGGGTTTTCCCAAAATTTTCTTTCGTAAAAACCTTCTCCTAGCAATTACGAAGAACTGAAAAAAAAATTGAGCCAAATCGGGCTTGCCGTTCTCAATTGATGAATTACTATACATTTTTCACACCATTTTTATATATATAGATATATATGGTAATTTACATTAGGTTGAGACTTACATTACGGAGGATGCTCCAACGTTGTTTGCGCAAACAGGTTGTAGGGTTCCATTGTAGAATTGTTGTTACGTTGTTTCATTGCTTAAATAAGTATTTATTTACAAACGTACACTCTAAAATTTTCTATTATCTTAGTCTTTCACTTATTTTACATTATTGCGAATAGTTTTTTTTTCTAATAAGAGTAAACTTTTCTTTATTAATTCCTATTTACATTATATGTAGGAAACTACGTGATTGCTTTGCTTATCTTAAGAACTGTAAAAGCAGCTCCGTTGAGATGGAATTGACATAGTTTTATTATCTTTGGTGACCATTTACCAGTGCCATATACTACGTACATTAGTGGTGCTAAAAGGTTGCATTTCCGAAACACATATCATTACAAAAAAATTAACAAAGTAACGCGATATAAAATATAGATGTATTCAATGAAGATGATTCTACATTCAGCAGCCTACGTATTGCCACAAGGACCTAAAAAGTATTCCATTATTTTAAACAATGCAGTTTGGTTCATACGAGCGCTGCCCCCGTCATGATATAAAAGTCGTGCTTGGCGACTTTAACGCCAGGGTGAGCAAAGAAGGTGTTTTTGGCCCTACAGTCGGAAAGTTCAGCCTACACAATGAAACTTCTCCTAACGGACTGAAGCTGATTGACTTTGCCGGTGCTCGAAACATGGTCATATCCAGCACGAGGTTCATGCATAAAAAGATACATCAAGTTACATGGCTGTCTCCTGATCGAAATACTCGCAATCAGATCGATCACGTTGTGATAGACGGACGGCATGACTCCAGTGCTTTGGATGTGCGCACGATCCGAGAACCTAACATCGACTCGGACCATTGTCTCGTTGCAGCCAAAATACGCAACCGCCTCAACGCGGCTAAAACCAAGGGACAAAAAACACAAGGAAAGCTAGACGTCGAAAAGCTTCAATCACAACAGACTGCCAATGATTTCGCAACTCGACTCTCACACCTGCTCTCTGAGAGCACAACTCATCCTGAAGGAATACAGGAGCAGTGGGAGCATATCTCCAAAGCACTTCGTACTGCCGCCGAGGAAAAAATTGGTTACCGGCGGCCACGAAAAAACAACTGGTACGATGAAGAATGCCGCGTTGCAACCGAAAGAAAAGATGCTGCCTACAGGGCTACGTTAAAAGCGAGCGCGACAAGAGGAGTGTGGCAACGCTATCGTGAGTTGAAAAGGGAAGCGAGACTTCTTTTCAGGAAGAAAAAAGCAGAAGCAGAAAGGCGTGAGTGCGAGGAGCTTGAGCTGCTAGCTACCAGTAATAACGCCCAAAAAATACGGCGACAGACGGAAAGTTTTAAGACCAGGGAAAACTTCTGTAGGAATGAAAACGGCGACCTTGTAACTGATGTCCACAGAGTGCTTAGATTATGGAGCGAATACTTCCCTGCTCTCCTAAATGGAGGCAGCATTTCACCGCGCAGAGATGAAGACCCCGATCCCGCAATCGATGGTGATGGAATATATGTCCCCCGCCCGATTTTGACGAAGTTATAATAGCAATAACCAGATTGAAAAACAACAAGGCCGTGGGCGCTGATGGATTGCCTGCGGAGCTATTCAAGTACGGCGGCGAGGAGTTGGTAAGGCGCATGCAGCAGCTTCTTAGCAAAATATGGGCGGACGAGTGCATGCCCGACGGTTGGAATCTAAGTGTTCTTTGGCCAGTCCACAAGAAGGGGGATACTGCAAAATGCACCAACTATCGTGGAATCAGCCTTCTTAATATCGCATATAAGGTCCTTTCAAGTGTATTGTTCGAAAGATTGAAGCCCACCGTGAACCGGCTGATTGGACCTTATCAGTGAGGCTTCAGACCATCGACAAGATTTTCACAATGCGCCAAATCTTGGAAAAAATCCGTGAAAAGAGAATAGACACATCACCTCTTCGTCGACTTTAAAGCAGCCTTCCACAGCACGAAAAGGAGCTGCCTATATGCCGCTATGTCTGAATTTGGTTTCTCCGCAAAACTTATACGGCTGTGCAAAATGACGTTGAGCAACACCATCAGCTCAGTCAGAATTGGGAAGGACCTCTCCGAGCCGTTCGAAACTAAACGAGGTTTCAGACAGGGTGACCCTCTATCGTGCGATTTCTTTAATTTGATGCTGGAGAAAATTATACTAGCTGCAGAACTTAACCGCACTGGAACAATATACTATAAAAGCGTCCAATTGCTGGCATATGCTGATGACATTGATATCATCGGCCTAAACACCCGCGCTGTTAGTTCTGCTTACTCCAAACTGGAAAAAGAAGCGGTAAAGATGGGTTTAATGGTGAATGAGGACAAAACGAAGTACCTGCTGTCATCCAGCAAAGAGTCAGCGCATACGCGCCTTGGCAACCACGCTACTGTTGGCAGCCATAATTTCGAAATAGTAAAAGACTTCGTTTATTTGGGAACCAGCATCAACATAGCAACAACATCAGCACTGAAATCTAGCGAAGAATCAATCTTGCCAATAAATGCTACTTTGGACTAGGTAGGCAATTGGAAAGTAAAGTCCTCTCTCGGCGAACGAATACTCTACATGTCACTTATCGTACCCGTCCTGCTATATGGGGCAGAAGCATGGACCATGACAACAGCAGATGAAGCGGCTTTGGGAGTGTTCGAGAGAAAAGTTCTTCGAAAGATTTATGGACCTCTATGCGTTGGCGATGGCGAGTACCGAAAAAGATTTAATGATGAGCATTTTTTTCATTTCCCTAAGTCCACTGAAAGCCAAATCCAGACCACTGTGCGGCCGTGCATGCTTGCGTTAACCGTGCTTAGTCATTCGGGAGGTCGGGGTTCTTGCTGCGATCCACCCTATTATGAGCATTTATATATAACCACAATATTTCATGCACTACGCGGAACTAAACCGCTTATGGACAAAGCGTCGAAATGCAGAAAAAAAATTACACAGCCTGTTCTCATTATTTACTCTATTAATTAGCATAGTAGAAACGGACGGGCTTCTTACAGCAGAGAAATGAAAAACGTAAAGGTAAAGGTCGTAACACACAACAAAAAAAAAGAACTATCCCGAAGGAAAGGTGCGCATCAACAAAGAAAATGTATACATCAGCGTGCGGAGGAGATAGGTGTCATTAGTCTCAAACCCTACCCTGCCTTGTATTGAAAGTTACTGGCAACTCTCCCATACCCAACCAAAATAATAAGCTCACGACTACTTACAGATTTCTTAGGCTTATAGTTTAGTGTTATCCTAACATACCTTAGTATTCATCTAGGAGTTTAAAATTTTACATACTATTTTGTGTATATTAAAATGACATAATTTTGACAATAGCATAGCTTATGTAAATTTAAAATTTATGTTTTCCAAGAAAGGGCTAAAAGGAAATATCATTATCTGCTGTTAAATGTAAAAATTGTTAGTGATTGACTATTTTATTTACGATATTGTGTTGTTGCCACAAATTGTGCAACATTATATACAAGGTTTTGTTGGTTAACATTATACGTATTGTATCTCCTATGGTAGTAAACAACTTTGCTGTTATGATATATAATGTTGTTTTGTTTTAATATTTTTATATACAAAGGTGATAGGTATTTTTCTCTAAGTGGTAATACTATATCATTTTGTTTCAGTACATAGTTTTGTATTAGTTCATTATCTACATATGACAAGTTCTTAACAAAGCGTTCAGTTGTTTTGATCAAGAAGCTATCAATTCGCGCTATTTTGTAAGCTTTATACAAATATTTATTTGAGAATCTTTTCCTGAATATACCCCCGAGTACGGGTTTCGATTGATTCCACTACATATTCTTAGCATATACTTTTCAAATACGCGTAGCCTTTACATTTGGCTTGAAGAAATATTAAACCAAATGGGATGGGCGTACGATAATATAGGCCTAAATATTTGTATATAAATGTTAAGCTTAATATTGTTTTTTAAGCCAGCTGGACGTCTTAGCAAGTTTGCATAGCTAAAAAACAGTTTTTTTTTGCTTCTGAAAGGATGTAGCCTAGATGTTTTTTAAAGGTAAATCTATCATCTATTACTACTCCTAAATATTTAATTTGATTTTTTACTTAATAATCGTACATTCGCTCTTGCGTGTGCTGTTCTTTATTTTCCATTTCAAGAAGTATTCATTTAGTTTGTTAAGGTATAATTTCATTTCATCATTAGCTTTAGCAATTTGCCTCTGAGATCCCAACACTAAAATGTCATCTGAGTATACAAGGACTTTTATATCACAGGAATCCGGGTGAGCTTTTGTTGGTTGGTCTGGAAAGTTTGCAAGAAAGATGTTGTACAACATTGGCCCGAGCAGAGAACCTTGTGGCACACCTGCACTTACATTTCGTATGATAGAGCTGTTGTCGTCAATGGCAACGTAAAATGATCGTTCTCTAAGATAGGTATATATCATTCTACATAAATTTTTATCAAAATTAAATTTTTTGTACATCCTATAAATTGTACCTTCTATCCAAGCGGTATCAGAAGCTTTTTCAAGATCCAAACTAACGACAATGGTTGCTTGACGCCTATTCAGATTGGTACATACAAAATCAGATAGTATTGTCAAAGCATGACATGTGGCATGCGAAGGACGAAAGCCAAACTGATAGTCCTTTAATGTCTTTTGTTTTTCAACATAAGATTTTATTTTAGTTTGCTAATATTGATAAAAGTGATATTGGGCGATAGCTAGTTATGGATTTAGGGTCGGAGTTCGGCTTTGGCACACACACAATCTAAACTGTTTTCCATTCTTTAGGAAAATACTCTATATTATAAGATTGGTTGATTACCAAGGCAATATATTTCCAGAAAAAATGAGACGTTTTCTTTAGGAGAAAATTTGATACGCCATCCTCGCCGGAGCTTTTATACTCAGTTGAGCAGAGCTCACAGAGTATATTAAGATTGATTGGATAACGGTTGGTTGTACATATATAAAGGAATCGAGATAGATATAGACTTCCATATATCAAAATAATCAGGATCGAAAAAAAATTTGATTGAGCCATGTCCGTCCGTCCGCCCGTTAACACGATAACTTGAGTAAATTTTGAGGTATCTTGATGAAATTTGGTATGTAGGTTCCTGAGCACTCATCTCAGATCGCTATTTAAAATGAACGATATCGGACTATAACCACGCCCACTTTTTCGATATCGAAAATTTCGAAAAACCGAAATATTGCGATAATTCATTACAAAAGAGAGATAAAGCGAGAAACTTGGTAGATGAGTTGAACTTATGACGCAGAATAGAAAATTAGTAAAATTTTGGACAATGGGCGTGGCACCGCCCAGTTTTAAAAGAAGGTAATTTAAAACTTTTGCAAGCTGTAATTTGGCAGTCGTTGAAGATATCATGATGAAATTTGGCAGGAACGTTACTCCTATTACTATATGTACGCCTAATAAAAATTAGCAAAATCGGAGAAGGACCACGCAGTGGTTTAAAAAAATTTTTTTAAAGTAAAATTTTAACAAAAAATGTAATATCTTTGCAGTATATAAGTAAATTATGTCAACATTCAACTCCAGTAATGATATAGGGCAAGAAAATACAAAAATAAAAGAAAATTTCATTTAATTTGTCTAGGATACTTTTAACGCCATAAGTCGAACAAAAATTAACCAATCCTTTTGAAATTTGACAGGGGCATAGATTTTATGACGATAACTCTTTTCTGTGAAAATAGGCGAAATCGGTTGATGCCACGCCCAGTTTTTTATACACAGTCATCCGTCTGTCCTTCCGCATGGCCGTTAACACGATAACTTGAGCAAAAATCGACATATCTTTAATGAACTTAGTTCACGTGCTTACTTGAACTCACTTTATCTTGGTATGAAAAATGAACGAAATCCGACTATGACCACGCCCACTTTTTCGATATCGAAAATTACGAAAAATGAAGAAAATGCCATAATTCTATACCAAATACGAAAAAAGGGATGAAACATGGTAAGGTAATTGGATTGTTTTATTGAAGCGAATATAACTTTAGAAAAAACTTTAATAAAATGGTTGTGAAACCTACCATATTAAGTAGAAGAAACTGAAAAAGTTCTGCAGGGCGAAATAAAAAACCCTTAAAATCTTGGCAGGTATTACATATATAAATAAATTAGCGGTATCCAACATATGATGTTCTGGGTCACCCTGGTCCACATTTTGGTCGATATCTGGAAAACGCCTTCACATATACAACTACCACCACTCCCTTTTAAAACTCTCATTAATACCTTTAATTTGATACCCATATCGTACAAACTCATTCTAGAGTCACCCCTGGTCCAGCTTTATGGCGATATCTCGAAAAGGCGTCCACCTATAGAACTAAGGCCCACTCCCTTTTAAAATACTCATTAACTCCTTTCGTTTGATACCCATATTGCACAAACGAATTCTAGAGTCACCCCTGGCCCACCTTTATGGCGATATCTCGAAACGGCGTCCACCTATGGAACTAAGGATTACTCCCTTTTAAAATACTCATTAACACCTTTCATTTGATACCCATATCGTACAAACGCATTCTAGAGTCACCCCTGGTCCACCTTTATGGCGATATCTCGAAAAAGGCGACCACGTATACAACAACCACCAATATACATCATTCAACCACCACTCTCTTTTAAAACCCTCATTAATACCTTTAATTTGATACCCATATCGTACAAACACATTCTAGAGTCAACCCTGGACCACCTTTATGGCGATATTTCGAAACGGCATCCACCTATAGAACTAAGGCCCACTCCCTTTTTAAAATACTCATTAACACCATTCGTTTGATGCCCATATTGTACAAACAAATTCTAGGGTCACCCCTGTTCCACCTTTGTGGCGATATCTCGAAACGGCGTCCACCTATGGAACTAAGGATTACTCCCTTTTAAAATACTCATTAGCACCTTTAATTTGATACCCATATTGTACAAACGCATTCTAGAGTCAACCCTGATCCACCTTTATGGCTATATCCCTAAATGGCGTCCACCTATAGAACTATGGCCCACTCCCTCATAAAATACTCTTTAATGCCTTTCATTTGATACACATGTCATACAAACACATTCCAGGGTTTCCCTCGGTTCATTTTCCTACATGGTTATTTTCCCTTATGTTGTCACCATAGCTCTCAACTGAGTATGTAATGTTCGGTTACACCCGAACTTAACCTTCCTTACTTGTTTTTATTATTTTTAGAATGCATGCAACAGCCAATGTCATCCGCTTTTATGAACATATTGAGGTCTACATTGGACACTTGTATATTATCATGGTGGGGGATTTCACCATCGGCAGTTAAATTGTTGTCGAACGTAACAATTGGGCTATTACACCCACATAGTTCGCTTATAGAGGTTTTAATATGTGATGCAAACTCAACCCCACCTATGTGTTCATTTTGTTTATGAACTTTTTCAAAGGAGTGGGGCAAAAATATTGATTATGAAAATTTTCATGTACGAGGATGGTGTCATTGTTACCAAAATTAGGTATATTAAAATCGATATCATTGTCACAACTTATTGTTAAATCTGGAATTTGCTGCTTGGCATTTATACCACACAGACCTTTTATTTTTCTGCAAGTTTGGCTATTCATCCGTGTTTTCGCAAAATAGTTAGACCAGTATTTGTTTTCGTTCAGTTGTATTTGTTCTTTAATAATTTTAGTTAGGTTTCGAACTATAGCTGCGAGTGTGGTTTTACGTTGCGGATCAACGCATCCATGAATAGCACGGCGCAAACGCCTTTTTTTCCGCAACAAGATCGAGAATATTCTGTGGCAGGTTTATGAGACCACGGTTGCGAACTTTCACCTTTGGTATCGCTCAGAGTTTATGGACACTTCCATTTTCTGTGGCATTACGATTAATTGGTAAATTATATTCGATAAGTTTGTTTGAAAGCACATCATTGAATCTTTTTACATCAATTTTGTCATAATTAAACCTCTCAGCTAATTGACAATTGAGTACGTTATGATCTGACATTATATTTAATTTAATTGCGCTGTGATCTGATTCAAATGGAAGTGTTCTCAAACAGTATCGATACCCATTTGGCTCATCGAAATCATTTCCAACAAATGGGGTTACTAAAAATATATCTATAAAGGATGCTGAGCTTTTAAATATCCTAGTAGGAAATTTTGTTGGGATTAACCTTATCGTAGGACATTGCTGAAGCCAATTACTTAGAATTTTGTCATTGGGGTTGGTATATGAGTCCCCCCCAGTCCGGATGACGGGCATTTAGGCCTATACCCATGACTACTTTACTTGTACTGAGAGAGTTTAACACCATATTAAAGTCACTAGTTTTTAGTAAGTCTGTTGGGCGGTTATATAAAGCTACAAACGTAATTTCTTCACCATTTGTTTTGAAAATTATAAGTGCGATATTCTCTAAATGAATAGTATCTCCTAGATTTATAACTTTGTACTTATAGTTTTCTCGTAAACATATAGCTGTTGCCGTACTACTAGTGCGATTGTTGCCACTCACACCCTTCGCCTTGTTAACTTGCCTGATGAGGTTATAGCCACGAAAACTAACTACATGTCGTTGACTAAGTCGGTGTTCTGCTATCAGTACTATGTCAGGCTTATGATTTTTTAGAAATAAATTAAAGTAATGTCTTTTATCTCGAGATATTAAGGAATTACCATTTAAAAATATACATTTCAGGTTTTTACTACCCACTGTTAAGTCTTAGCTCAGTTAGTAGACTAAATGGTGCTATCGACTTCTCTTCATCATTTTTCAATTGTTTATATGTTTTTGTGAGAGCCGTTATTCTTTTCATGCAGCCAGATAAGTTGCTACCAAATAATCTACTGCATTCTTTGTCTACGGTTTGAAATAATTTAGTACCACTCACTTTTTTTAATAGGAGAGGCTTGGTATAAATGTTAGTCTTTTTTGGAACGCTTTTTTGTACCTTAGGATAAGGTTTTTCATCGTTACCTGCAATTGAGGCATATGAAAGAGAGGACTCATCAAAGATAACTGCTCTCGACAAAGGTTTTTTGTTTAGTGTGCCATCAGCTGTATTTCCTAAGCCATTACGCTCATTCAGGCGTTTTAACCCTAGAAAGATAATCATATTCTGACATACGTAAAAGATAATCATGCGTAAAATTTACGCATGAATTCTAGTCAGATATATTATCATATTTTACTTACTAAAATCGAATAAACTGATATGGATTACACTCTTACATACAAATGAAATACAAATATCATCATTTAGAATTTTTGTTTACTTATTTAATGCGAAAAAACTAAAAACAATTCCACTTCTTCAATTTTCAATAAAGCTTAGGTGAAATATGTTACCTAAGCTTTGTTGAAAATTGAAGAAGTGGAATTGTTTTTGTTTTTTTAGGATTAAAAATAATTTATTGTCAGGCTATTATTAGCCATTTTGACTTATAAACTAAATATAAAAGAAATATTTTGTAAGATAAAAATTCATAGGTTTATAAAATCAGTCAGACACAGCTTTGGCACACATCAATATTATGCTCACGGCAAATAACTTTTTTGCATTTAATGCACATTGCATTTGCTTTGCGCCTTCTTTTTGAGGGACAGTATGTGCAGTAAGTTCGATTTTTGGTTCAGGCTCTTCAGCAGCATCATCTTCGGATGAATGAACAGTTTCTTTTGGTAACATACTAGTTATACTTTCCCGCATGTAGCTCTTCAAAGTAGGTTGTTCTAATCTCTTACGCATATATGGCGATGTAAGTTCCGTGATAAGGTTTTTCATGAAGCTCTTGCCGCTTAAAACCTTATCCCCATTGCTGCTGACATTGTGGGAATATATAATATACGCGCTAATGCACGCAATATTAATCATCCCGTAGAAAACAGCCATGGGCCATCTGTTCGTCTTCCTACTACAGGACATCACTGCACACATTTGATCAAGGGTATCTACTCCGCCCTTAGTTTTATTATAATACATAATCATTTCAGGCTTTCCGGTAGTTTCAATGACATTGGCGTCTTCATCGCAAGATGATAACAAGTAAACAATTTAGCTGGCTTAGGTT
This sequence comes from Eurosta solidaginis, assembly GCA_029619165.1. NCBI lineage: Eukaryota > Metazoa > Arthropoda > Insecta > Diptera > Tephritidae > Eurosta > Eurosta solidaginis. Next base: position 15,620 of record JARSSU010047045.1, read on the forward strand.
TATAAGAGACCAGTGTAAGAGGTCCGTCAAAACAAAACGTTGATGTTCCCACTGGCCTGGAGCGACTGTTTTTCCTCTCTTCTGGAATTTCGCGTTTGTTTGAACGGACCGCCGCTACCATAGTCAGCTTGTAAGGTTCCTGGAGCAAGTTCTTTGCCAATGGGATTGAAGTAAACCAATTGCCGCATGTAATACAACGGCAACTGCCATTAACGGGCTTTGACGACTCCTTCACATAATATTCAGCAAGTGGAGTTACATTGGTTTGGGTGCCTTTTCCCAAATAAGGCATTCCATTTATCATGTATTTTGTACCACTGTCACACATCATTACAATCTTTATTCCATATTTTCTTGGCTTATTTGGAATATACATCCTAAATGGACAGCGGCCGCGAAAGCCAATTAACTGCTCATCTATGGTTAAGTGAGCTCCCGGAGTATAATTAGCGATACATTGGTTTACAAAAATATCCCATATTTTCCTAACAGGAGTAAATACATCACTTTCTCGTAATGTGGGACTGAAACTTTTATCATCCATTCGTAGACATCTTATCAAGAAATCAAACCTTTCACGACTCATCACAGACACATACACCATTGACGAAGACCGGTCAAATAACTCATCTGTAGACATGTGGTTATCCTTTCTTACTGCTGTCATCACTAGAATCCCAATCAAGGCACGAATTTCAGCTTCGTTGGTATCGCGAAATGTGGCACCAGTCATAGATATGTTTCGTTTCAAATTTATCTCGGCATTAGTCCACTTCACCATTTCGGTTATTATTTCAGCCGTGAAAAAAACTATTGAAACATAAAAGAGGATCATATAGATTACGACAAACTCGTTGGGGGCCTCTGTAGCATTATGCGTCATGCCCACCTATGCAATACATTTGCGGCATTACGCACCATGAACTTCTATGCCAATACATTTTAGTAATAGCATAATCATATTACAATATTATGCGACATAAACTACATTGACCTAACACAGCGGTTCGCTAACATCAATGGAATGCCGAATATGAAACCTTTGTCAGTTCAAATACAAATACAGTAACAAATTCTGCCTAGTCACACACTCCGGTCAATACACTGCCGATCGTCAATATTAGTTTGTCACCAAAATATTTACATACAACCAATAATGTGAATTAACCAAATATTCACATACAAACATTTTACATGAATATCAATCTGCTGACTTTGCATACAAATCTACATGTATGCATAGTACTAATACAAATCTACATGTATGCATAGTAGTAATACAAATCTACATGTATGCATAGTAATACAAATCTACATGTATGCATAGTAAGATCCTGCCAGCTCAGATCAAACATCAGCACAACTGCTAAAACGATCTGACTGGAAAAGATCCTGCCAGTTCAACCTTTAAGCATAAAATTTGCTGAATAAGCGGAAAATTGCTAAGGCGATCATCTTGAAGGAAGAGCCTGCCAGATCCTGCTAAAGATCTGAAAGGCTAAAGTAATTAAAAGCAATTATCAAAATCCCAAAAAGGATTCAATGAATTTTTTTCGAAAACAACTATTTAATTGTTGGCAAGGATGCAAGTGACCCCATTTCACAAGAAGTTTGTTTGCAAGGATGAAAGTGATCCCATTTCACAAGAAGTTTATTTGAAAGGATGCAAGTGATTCCATTTTACAAAAGTTTATAACAACGGGCGCATGGCAGCGAATGCATAATCGAGTGGAATATACACTTCGGATCCAAAAGGTACGCATAGCAGCGAATGCATAATCGAGTGGAATATACACTTCGGATCCAAAAGGCACGCATGGCAGCGAATGCATAATTGAGTGGAATACATGTTTCGAAAAAAAAGGACGGTACAGCAACAATTCCAATCCTGACTAACATCAAACTGGCAGCTATATTATGTATATAAATCTTTATAATTTTTATTAGAATCAATTGAGCGGCCTCAGGGACGCTAAGCCATTAGCAAAAAAGAAAGTTTTTGCTTAGGATTTTTTTTTCTCCTCTATTTAAGTAGGAATTGAATAATAGGTTAAACGTTTCGTTTTAAAAATATAACAAACATATATGTGTTAAATTTTGAACAAAATTTTTAATTTGAAAAAAAACTCAGCTATCTCCTTAGTATGCAAGAAATAAAAACTGAGGAAGATTTTCATAGAATCTTTAAGAAATGCGAAGACACCTGTAGCGGCAGCCTATGGGTTAAGGCGATGGTAAGGATGTTCAAACATCTACGTATACATATATCTGTGTGCATATATCAGCATAGCTACGTTCACATGCGTTAGTAACTGGTAGAAAGCAAACACATTCATAGATGTTCGAACATATATCTGTTAGTATGCGTGAAGTTTGTTCGTGAAAGTTTATGTCTGTCGTTTCCCGCCAAAATAGGATTGTATGTATTGGTTTCTTTCGTCCTTGAGTGAAAGTGGTGAGAAAGAAATGCTTTCGATCTATGGGTACGATCGCCAAACGATGACAGGGCATGTCTCAAATGTAAAGTACATGCAAGTGAGTGCGGAAGCTACTAAAGTCGTTTTAAGTGGAAATTTAGTTATTTGTGAAAAAAAAATAAGTTTCAGTTTACGGTTGTTGCTAACCGCGTTATTGGCCCGTTAAGCACCGGCACACAGAAAAAACTCGGTGTCCTGTACCCTATTCAGGTGAGTCAGTGAAACCCCCTTCCCCAGTCCCTGGCGCGTGTGGACTATTCGTGAACATAAATTAAATTGTTAAAATGCCAATTAAATAAAATAAAATTAAATACCTAAAATTCACAAAATTGAATAAATAAATAAAATTAAATGCGAAGATACTATGAAGTAATGAAATTAAATAAAATAATGAAAGTTAAACATAAAATAAAATAAAATTTAAATAAATTAACTATAATTATAAAATAAAATAAAACCATACAACTAATTAAAATTAAATATCATACATAAATACATAAAGTCAGACATTTGAGTAAAATCGTATAGATAACATTAAATATATAGATAAAATAAATAAAATCAAATAAATAAGCAAAATTTCACAAATAGGTAAAATGAAATAAGTAGGTAAAATCAGGTAAATAAATAAAATTACACAATTTAATAAAATTCAATAACTATAATAAATAAACGATACAGTGGGCAAAACAAAGATAGAAGCTAAATAAAGTTCACATGTACCTAAGTGTTCCCTTATTTGCGTTATGACCCAACCCCTGAAATTGTTTCTTTTCCCCTCGAACAGATGGCGACTCTAAAAGTAAAGCCTGCCACACCTGCCACCACCATCGAGTCACAAACTCACACAAAGGCGGGGTAGTACTTCATACAGGAACTTGCCACACACACACATACACTAAAGTCAACATAAAAAGCGGGGTAGTAAGTTGAAGAAGACAAGAGGAAGCATACAGGCGGTGCCAGGCTGAACATCAAGGGGTAAAAGGGCATCTTGGCACTCCTATCCTAGCACCGCAATCATTATTTGGATGATATAGCGCAGAAGAGGAGAACAACGAAGGGGAGGAGCAAGTCCCGAGCTACCGCCGAGCAGAGATCAAAAATTAATTAACATTTTTTTTGGGTTTTTTTTTGATTTTTTGTCAGTATAATATTTCCATTTGGCTTTTTATTAGACGATTTAGTTTTCCGCATTTGAGATTAATTTTGATTTGCTCATTTCAATTTGAGTTGATTCATTTTCAGATTTTTTTGGTAAATAATTTTTGTGTCACCTTAATGTAAATCTTCTCAAGCTTTTAGTTTCCTAAATTTTTTTTTGGGTTCAGATATACATACATACATAGGTACACACATATATGTGTATATATGTAGATAATTATATGCATATCACTAGGCCTCAACTTGGCCCCTCCTGTTTTAATTTTTTGATGTTCATATTAATTTTCCTTTTTTATATTTTTATTTATTTATTTAGTTTTGCCAAAAAAAATCACATTTTCCTCCTTTTGTTCGTTTGCCGATCATTAGTCTTCATGCTTTATTTATCTCACTCTCTCCTTACTCATAATCTTTAGTTTACTTGCTTCCAATTTCAATAGTTTTCATAAAGTTTATTTTTATTTTTTTGTTTATTTTTATCTGGTTAACTTTTTTCCTTTTAAATTACCTTTTCTTTTTCAGTTTTTCTCTACGGGAATCACGATTTTCGTTTTGTTCAGCCACTTTTTGTTCTTTCTTTTCACTTAAATTAATTAAATATTTTTGTCCGCACAAGAAAGAAAAGAGGAAATGTTCTCCTTTGATTCGGACCGCAACCGCATGCCCGAATAAACAAAATATATATATATATAGTTGATTGGAAAACTTCCAACATAAAGTATCTTAGGTATATGATACATATGTATGTGCTCTTAAATTTTCAGCTACCCTCCCCCTCCGACGCAGGCGCCATCGTTGCTGGTAAGATCGGTAAGTGCTAATATTTAAGGTATCATATTTCTGAGACAATACACTATGTATACATTTGCATATATATATGTATAAACCCATCTACCTTACAATAGGGAAGACTTTTTTTTGAATTCGCACAAACTACAGAGGCGGTGCGATAATTCCTATTTTTGGATATCACTACTTTTATAAAATTTTCCTTTCATTTTTTTATTCACCGCGGGCCAAACTTCTAAACACCATACCATAACAACTTTGGGTTTAAATTGTTATTACGTTATTCTCTTTTTCTTTAAAAATTAATCTTTTTTGGTATTTGTTTATTCACAAGCATATAAATAGATACATACATACATATATGTATTTATTATTCATTATTATTTGAAGTCAAGGTTAGGTATTAGTAATAAGTTAGATTAATATATATTTCTTTTTTTGGATTCCAATTAATTTTAGTCTGGATTTAGTTTCCATGAATTTGTAGTTCAATTAAATTAATTATATAATAAATTAATTGAAAAATTTCCAGCTGAAATCGGATAGTTTTCTTGTACATCATTTGGTCTTACATTGAATGGGTTGAAGTCCAAATAATATTTCAGGTTAATTAGGCATACATTTGGTGTGGGTGTTGCACGGGTGCATTAGAGGAGACGTGGATGTGAGGCTACCGTGACGGACTAGACAGATTAGGGACATGGGACATTGACGGACGGACACATGTCAGGCTAAGGGGGCGTTGCTAAAGTTTCGGAGTCAGTGCAACGCCCAATGCTGCGTCAAGGTTTTACGCAGAAGGGGAGGGATGACTCCACCTGACACGGACAGAGCCTTTTCTTCCAGCTTTCCTTTCGTAGATTTCAGGCATGAACCCCTCTTTTTGTTTGTATAACTGTAGGTAAGGCGAGTGAGCAAAAACTCACCCCTCCCGACGAGCTAGCAGGGGCTTGCCAGCATGCCAAATGCCACCTCCGCCTTACCCCAACAGTCAGTTATGCAACAATGGCGCCCAACGAAATAGCCCAATTTTTAATTTCAAATTTTTTTGGTTTTTCTCTCAGTTTCAGTTCCATCTTTATTTTGTTTTTTTTGCATTCCTTAAATCTTTTTTTTTGTCCAAAATAAAATTTTTTTCTTTTCACAACTTTTCCTTTCTATTCTATGCCTTCCATAACTCTTTTCTTAACGATATCTTTTGTTTGCCTTTATAACCTTTACCTTTCTTTCAATTCCAGTTTTAGTTCTCTGACAGGACGGAGACCGTTGTAGGGGCAACATCGCTTGGATCCGTCCATCGCGATATGTGCCACTACAACAAACACAAGGGGGATACTCGCCTTGCCGTAGAGGTTCCTTTTGAAAGCTGCAACGCTTGCATAAGTGGTATTCTGCGGTAAGGCTAGTATATTGACAAATAGATGTTGTAGCGTGTAGGCGACTGTTTAAGCTACCGTGTACGTAGTCCAGCACTGCGTACACGTGAGGTTTGCAGTCAGCCTACACGAAGGCGATTGGAAGCAGTGTGGCAACCAAGCTTGAGGCCTGGGCTTGTAGCTTTGTGCTACACTGAATACACGGACGTATTTGGGTGACTTAGTTGACTAGGACCTAGACTAGTGACAAACGGACCACTCACTCACATTCACTAGGACCTCGCCGAGGTGCAACACCAACACACACCATGTATTTTAATATATATTCATTCTTTATTGAAATCGAATAGAAACTTTGTACAAGTTACAACTACCACAAAAAAAAATATATATATATATATAAGCAAAGAAAATCGAATTGAAGTTAAATCATATGTACATATATGGGTAGTATTACTTACTTTTAATTCCACGTTACGTTAGCCTAAAACCCAAGCGTATACATATACATATGTCTACTCATTTGTAAATTTTTTCTTAAACAATCATCTTTTGAATGTTTAGATTTTTTATTCTGAATTTTTTTATTTGTTACCTAGCTCTGAGCGGTTGATTTATTATTTTATTAGTTCTTGGTGAGAATTTGTAACTTTTTTACTTTTTGAAATACCAATTTAAATTTTTGGATATTTCTTGTCGTTCTTTTTATTATATACATACATTTATTTACCTGCATACTTACCCATACATGCATATATATTTACATACTGGTTTTAACGTTATCCTTTCATCTTGTTGATATTAGCAAGTTTTTTTGAATATTTAGATTTTTTTAAATCATCTTTTGAATTCTGGAATCTTTTTTTTAGATTTTAAGTTAATCATTTACTTTAATTTTTTTATTTTTTTACTTTATCCCTTCGTTCTTTTTGGGACATATTTTTTTCTCTTGAGTTTACGTTCCGAATTAGATTTGGAAGTTTTGAAGTCGGAGTTGAATTCTTATTAGTTTATTTTATTTTATTTTTGAGTTTTATACCTTATTTTGGAGTTTTGAAATTTTCTTACCTACATACGGATTTCGGTCTTTACATACTCCGTAGTATTTTTTTATATATTACCTTAGATTGGAAATATCTTGGGTGTTGAATTTTTAGGTTAACCCTCAGTGGGCTTATTTTCTTTGTTTAATATTTCTATTTTATATTACGAATCTTTTATTTTTATTTTTTTGGTTTTTTTACTTTATTCCCTTTCTTTCTTTTTTGGATACATTTTTTTTACTCTTGAGTTTATTAACCCTTAACTGCATAGCAACACATTTTTTTTGAAATTTCCTTTTTTGAGCTTTTTTTGAATTTTAAATCTAGGATCCTTTCTTCGGTTTTAACCCCCCGTGTGCTGGTGTAAAGTTTTAGTTTCTAAACCGTTTTCTTTTTGATTTCTTTGTTTAATTCTTTCGAGTTTTTTTCTCAAGGAAGAACATTCCTTTTTTGCTAACCACACTTATTTCCCCAACCTTAAATCGTACACTAGTGGTGACTGTTGGAGTCTTTTTATAGTTAGGCTCTACCAACTCTGTATTTGGGATTTAGTTCTGTTTTGCGACCACATCCCTGTAGGTCAAGAAAGTTTTCCTTTCCTGAGCGATTGTTGTCATGTATGGAGGAGGAAGACGCACCGGAACGAGTTGCTGGTGGATTGGGGTTGTTCAACAAGAACCAGAGGGTCACAAGGAGTGTGAGCAGAGCGCTGCAGAACCAGGTGGTCGGATCAATCTTTACGCAGACCGACACGGGCGTACCCCATCCCGTAGATTTTTTGCCAACAGACTTTATCAACAGGTGCACTTCGCGGGTTTTTAGGTCGACTAGTCGGGAGGAGGTGATTCGTCCGGTTACGATTAGGAGATCAGACAGTTTCTATTTCAGCGAGGGGGAAAAGAGTTCGAGTTTTTCCAGGAAAATAGACCAACTGTTTGAGATGACGGATACGAAGGAGCCAGGTGCTGTTGGGGGGCAGTCCCTAGGAGGATTGAGCAACCAGCGAACGCGGGTGCTAGAGCAGCGGAAGCCCGGAGAAGCGGACCTAGTTCCACAGCCGCCAACATCGAACAGTTAAGCCAGATTATGGCGATGATGGCACAGCAAAACCAGGTGATGGCACAATATATGAACGAGGTCCGTCATATCCGGGATAACGTGTCAAACCTCAGCAACCGCGTCGCTGATATGGAGAACTCGGCACAACCGTTAGGGCACCGGTCTGATAGCGCCACTACACCTGAGCCTAGGGATGCGAGAAATGACACAGCCAACCAGCGTGTCAATCCAGGTGCAGCAGTTTCAGGTAGCGATAGGAACACCCAGGACCCACCGAGATGGAAGAAGTTGGACCTGTATAAGTGGCATGTGAAGTTTGACCGGGACGACTAAGGGAATTACGGTGGAGAGCTTCATTTTTAGGATTGAAAAGTTGAGGCAACAACACAACATATCCCACTTTCATCTCTTCACCGATTTCCATTGCCTCGTAATGGGCTCTTCCTTGAAGTGGTACTGGCAAGTTCTTGAAGATCACGCCGACGAACCCGAGTTCGGGTATTTTGAGCAGAAAGCAGAACTGCTAGCCCACTTCAAGACTGCAGAGTCCGATTACGAGATTATAAGAGAAATTATGGAACGCAAACAAACGCCACAAGAAGGGTTCGACGACTTCTACGGTGAGGTCCATAACCTGACATTCCGCCTGAGGAAAAAGATCCAGGAGAAGGAGCTAGTGGGGATCATTAGGGGCAACCTGAAACCCTACCTTGCGAACTTAACCTTCGCATCGAAGATTGACACGTTGGCGGAGCTGAAGGCTGAGTGTAGGAGGGCAGAGCGGCTCATAAAGGAGAACCGAACCCGTCCCAAACCGGTCAACGAATTAAAATATCTCGAAGTGACACCTGGGGATGAGGGGATCAATAGGCAACCCGTGGAGGCGATCACGAATCCGGCGAAACCGATAGGGCCAAACCAACAACCATACCATCCAGTACCTGGAGCTACGAACCAACACAAACCTTTGAGCAACTCCAAACCCACCACCAATTCGTTTTGTGCGTCCCCCTTTCACCTCATGTTATGTTTTTCGTGTGGAATGCCTGTTGATTTTTTTTGTCAAGAATCCGTCCGAATTGAAGAGAGATAATCGTTGTAAATCGTCCTTTCATGATATGGTATGTTTTGCGTGTGGGGGTGATAAGTCTTTTTGTGTTTACAAAGCGGGTAAGGGAAACCCCCAACTGGCGAAGATTGCCGGGAGCTCTCGCCAGGGGACAGACTACCCGGAGACCAACCCAGCTTCAGAATTTTAGAAAGGGCGGACGACAGTGCGTGTAGATTCAAGTCAGGTGTACGGAAAGCCGAGCCAAAAAGTCTACATCAAAGGAAGCTGGAATACGAAGCAGCTAGACAAAGAATTTTTTGCGAAGAATTTCTCGCTAAGAAAAGAAATAGAAATTTTAAAAAGATAATGAAGATGCGATCAAAGAAAAAAAATATGAGAGGACTTATTAATAAAATAGTAGCGACAATTGTCACTATGAAAGGCGACAACCGTTTCTTTGCGCAGACAAAGATCGGGGATAGGGATGTCGTAGCCTTACTGGATTCAGGTCCTGGCGCGAGTTGTCTAGGTAAAAATTATGAGAGGCTGATAGAAGGCAGGGAGGATAGCACCATCCCACTGGCCAATCAAAACATCCGCACAGCGAATGGTGGCGAAACGCCAGTGGTTGGTGCTATCACTCTGTCTGTCTTCTGGGATGGAATATATGAGGACCTAGAGTTTCTCATCGTGCCAGGCCTCCAGCAAGAGGTCTATTTAGGGGTAGACTTTTGGCAGGCTTTCGATCTGAATGTTGTTAGTCGTGGGGTTCTATCGCATCCAACTCACACTGGCGTTGCAGAACTTTTACCCACCGAGGGCGACTTATCATTTGAAGCGGTACAGCATGTTCTGACAAGAGTGCAAAGTGTGGCGTTGGAGAAGGTCAAGGCGCAGTTTCCCTCATTTGTCCTAGGTTTAGGGAAAACGAATGTGGAGGAACACGTGATAGAAGTCACAAATGAAAACCTCGATAGGATGCTTGGTTTAGGCGTGATAGAGGAGAGCAATAGTAGCTGGAGCTCCCCTGTGTCGCTGATGATAAAGGGAGAAAAGAAGCATCTGTGCCTCGACGCACGAAAAATTAATGAACGCACCATCAAAGATGCATATCCACTGCCAAATATCGAGGGATCATTAGCCGACTGCAGAACACTAGGTTCATTTCGACAATTGATTTTAAAGATGCCTTTTGGCAGATCCCGCTCTAAAAGAAATCTAGGGAAAAGACAGCATTTACAGTGCCAGGGCGTCCCCTATACTAATACACAGTCATGCCGTTTGGACTGTGCAACGCAGCGCAAAGAATGTGTAGACTTATGGACAAGGTTATACCCGCTTCTTTACGTGATTCCGTGTTTGTGTATTTAGATGATTTGTTGGTATGTTCCGTAGATTTTCGTCTCATTTATATTTGCTGGAAAAGGTCGCTAGATGTTTACGTGCGGCTAACCTTACCATTAACGTGAAAAAGAGTAAATTTTGTTTTAAAGAAGTTAGGTACTTAGGTTATGTAGTGGGCGATGGATGCATCCGTACCGATGCGAACAAATTTGCTGCTGTGAGGGATTTCCCCGAGCCTAAAACACCAAAGCAGCTCCGACTGTTTCTAGGGATGTCAGGCTGGTACCGTCGTTTTATTCAAGACTACGCAACCATTGCAGCTCTGCTGCACGACTGTCTCACTAAATACAAAATAAAAAAAGTTTACGATGACTGACGAGGCTAGAGATTCGTTTGAGCGACTAAAACAAAGCCTAATTTCGGCTCCCGTACTGGTACACTCTGACTTTGACAGACGATTTTATATCTAGTGCGATGCTTCGACAGACGGTGTGGGCGGGGTACTCTTCCAGTTGGACGACGAGAACAACGAAAGACCGATAGCTTACGTTTCCGCAAGACTGAACAAAGCACAACGAAACTATAGCATAACCGAGCTGGAGTGCTACGCGGCAGTGATTAGTGTGAAGAGATTTCGGCCGTACGCCGAAGGGTTGCCGTTCACAATCATCACCGATCACGCGAGTCTCAAATGGTTGATGAACCAGAAAGATCTTTCTGGGAGACTCGCGCGATGGAGTTTGAAATTGCAGGCATACGATTTTGAAATAGAGCATAGGAACGGAGCACTTAACGTCGTCCCAGATACACTGTCGCGAGCACACATGGACGAAATTAAGCTATCTGACAGACTAATGGGCATTGACTTGGACTCACCATACGTTAAAACGGAAGAGTATGACGAACTTAAGAAAACTGTGACAGAGAATCAAGATAGACTACCAGAGTTGTGCGTATCAGACGGGTATGTCTATAGACGGACTCAGGTTTCCCGGGGGGACGATCTTCAGCAGGACCAAGCCTGGAAACTCTGGGTGCCGTCGGAATTGCGTGCAGGATTGGTGAAAGCCTCCCACAGCTCACCTTCTGCTGGGCACGGAGGCATCCATAAGACGTTAGCCCGAATACGCGAAAAATACTACTAGCCTGGTATGGTAACAGAGGTTCAAAATTATGTTAGCGAATGCGAAGTCTGTAAGGGAAATAAAACCCAGAACTCTTTTCACAAACCACTCATGGGAAAGCAACACGTGACTGAGGGACCTTTCCAACGTTTGTTTGACTTTATGGGCCCTTAGCCACGTACGAGTGATGGTAATGTGTATGTGTTTGTTTGTCTTGACCATTTTTCCAAGTTTCTTTTTTAAAACCCATGCGTAAAGCCACGTCTGTATATGTTATTAAGTTTTTTGAGAAAGAGGTTTCTCACATCTTTGGAGTCCCAGAATATATCCACTCAGATAATGGCAAACAGTTTGTATCCGATGTTTTTGCAAAATTTTTAGAAAAGTATGGCACAAGACATCGCTCAGTACTACAGATAGTAAGATCCTTCATTAAAGAGAATCAAAAGAGTTGGGATAGGTGCATCAGTGCTGCGGCCTTTGCCCTCGTAGCGCGATACACACATCAATAAACTGCTCGCCATATTATGCCACTTTTGCCTTACCGATGATGCAACATGGCATGTCTTATGAAGTATGCCGCAAATTAGGCACCGTGAAAGATACTGATCTACAGATAGATGCGCGAGCAGATAGATTGCAAGGAATTAGGGACTCGATAATGAAGGAGCTTAAGTTAGCACATGAGCGAAGTCAGAAAGTTTATAACACCCGATCCAGGGATGTGTATTTCCGAATCGGACAAGTGGTATATCGCCGAAATTTCAAGCAGAGTTCACAAATAAAAATTATAATGCTAAGCTCGCCCCAAAGCAAGTAAAGTGTGTCGTTCTTAAAGCGATCGGCAACTCGATGTATGAACTCGGCAATATTAGTGGCAAGAAAGTCGGCGTATACCACGCTAAGGATATTTTTGTTGCTTAATTATATGTTGAATATTAGTTTTGGTGACCTATGTTAAATGTAGATGTGTGCAACGTTTTCTGGCTTTAGTTTTAGCTTGACCATTACAGTAATTATGTATGCAATTATTTATTTCTTTGACCATGTTTATAGTTGACCTTATTTATGCATTTATTTATTGTTTTTTTATTATTTATTTATTTTTATCTCTTTATTTTTTATTATTATTTTATAGATTCTGTGATATTTTATTACTAACATACTAAAACTGTGATATAAATTTAGGTAGATCGATATCTGTGATATAGGCTTAGATACTTGCCAGTGATATAACTTTAGATTTAACCCGCATGCCATTCTAGCCATTAATATAAGTAGATATCTGTGATATTAGGTTAGTAGTAGAAACAGTTTTTTTGTTCCGCGTGCTGCCCTTATACGGACTAACATAAACCCTAAATAATCGGAAGAATAGGCAATAGCCCGGCTTTAGGTCGTGGGTCGAGGCCACACGTTAGGCGCTTAAAGGTAGCTTTAGGACAGACTGCAACATCGGCGGTTGCGAGCCTGTAGCGGCAGCCTGTGGGTTAAGGCGATGGTAAGGATGTTCAAACATCTACGTATATATCTGTGTGCATATACCAGCATAGCTACGTTCACATGTGTTAGTAACTGGTAGAAAGCAAACACATTCTTAGATGTTCGAACATGTATCTGTTAGTATGCGTGAAGTTTGTTCGTGAACGTTTATGTCTGTCGTTTCCCGCCAAAATAGGATTGTATGTATTGGTATCTTTCGTTCTTGAGTGAAAGTGGTGAGAAAGAAACGCCTTCGATCTATGGGGTACGACCGCCAAACGATGACAGGGCATGTCTCAAATGTAAAGTACATGCAAGTGAGTGCGGAAGCTACTAAAGTGGTTTTAAGTCGGTTGTTGTTGCTAACCGCGTTATTGGCCCGTTAAGCAGCGGCACACAGAAAAAACTCGGTGTCCTGTACCCTATTCAGGTGAGTCAGTGAAACCCCCTTCCCCAGTCCCTGGGTCGTGTGGACTATTCGTGAACATAAATTAAATTGTTAAAATGCAAATTAAATAAAATAAAATTAAATACCTAAAATTCACAAAATTGAATAAATAAATAACATTAAATGCGAAGATACTATGAAGTAATGAAATAAAATAAAATAATGAAAGTTAAACACAAAATAAAATAAAATTTAAATAAATTAACTATAATTATAAAATAAAATAAAACCATACAACTAATTAAAATAAAATATCATACATAAATACATAAAGTCAGACATTTCAGTAAAATCGAATAGATAACATTAAATATATAGATACAATTAAGTAAAATAAATAAAATAAAATAAATAAACAAAATTTCATAAATAGGCAAAATGAAATAAGTAGGCAAAATCAGGTAAATAAATAAAATTACACAATTTAATAAAATTCAATAACTATAACAAATAAACGATACAGTGGGCAAAACAAAGATAGAAGCTAAATAAAGTTCACATGCACCTAAGTGTTCCCTTATCTGCGTTATGACCCAACCCCTGAAATTGTTTCTTTTCCCCTCGAATAGATCGCGGCTCTAAAAGTAAAGCCTGCCACATCTGCCACCACCATCGAGTCACAAACTCACACAAAGGCGGGGTAGTACTTCATGCAGGAACTTGCCACACACACACATACACTAAAGTCAACATAAAAAGCGGAGTAGTAGGTTGAAGAAGACAAGAGGAAGCATACAGACGGTGCCAGGCGGAACATCAAAGGGGTAAAAAGGCATCTTGGCGCTCCTATCCTGGCACCGCAATCATTATTTGAATGATATAGCGCAGCAGAGGAGAACAACGAAGGGGAGGTGCAAGTCTCGAGCTACCGCCGAGCAGAGATCAAAAATGAATCAACATTTTTTTTGGGTTTTTTTTTGATTTTTTTGTTAGTATAATATTTGCATTTGGTTTTTTATTAGACGATTTAGTTTTCCACATTTGAGATTAATTTTGATTTGTTCATTTCAATTTGAGTTGATTCATTTTCAGATTTTTTTGGTAAATAATTTTTGTGTCACCTTAATGTAAATCTTCTCAAGCTTTTAGTTTCCTAAATTTTTTTGGGTTCAGATATACATACATACATAGGTACATACATATATGTGTATGTATGTAGATAATTATATGCATATCACTAGGCCTCAACTTGGCCCCTCCTGTTTTAATTTTTTGTTGTTCATATTAATTTTGCTTTTTTTATATTTTTATTTATTTATTTAGTTTTGCCAAAAAAATCACAATTTCCTCTTTTTGTTCGTTTTCCGATCATTAGTCTTCATTCTTTATTTATCTCACTCTCTCCTTACTCATAATCTTAAGTTTACTTGCTTCCATTTTCAATAGTTTTCATAAAGTTTATTTTTATCTTTTGTTTATTTTTATCTGGTTAACTTTCGTTCCTTTTAAATTACCTTTTCTTTTTCAGTTTTTCTCTACGGAATCACGATTCCCGTTTTGTTCAGCCACTTTTTGATCTTTCTTTTTACGTAAATTAATTAAATATTTTTGTCCGCACAAGAAAGAAAAGAGGAAATATTCTGCTTTGATTCGGACCGCAACCGCATGCCCGAATAAACAAAATATCTCCTCTTCCATTGCCGGTAGTTGATTGGAAAACTTCCAACATAAAGTCTCTTGGGTATATGATACATATTATGTGCTCTTACATTTTCAGCTTCCCTCCCCGTCCGACGCAGGCGCCTTCGTTGCTGGTAAGATCGGTGAGTGCTAATAATTAAAGTATCACATTTCTGAGACAATACACTATGTATACATTTGCATATATATATGTATAAACCCATCTACCTTACAATAGGGAAGACTTTATTTTTGAATTCGCACAAACTACAGAGGCGGTGCGATAATTCCTATTTTTGGATATCACTACTTTTATAAAATTTTCCTTTCAATTTTTTTATTCACCGCGGGCCAAACTTCTAAACTCCATTCCATAACAACTTGGGTTTAAATTGTTATTACGTTATTCTCTTTTTCTTTAAAAATTAATCTTTTTTGGTATTTGTTTATTCACAAGCATATAAATAGATACATACATACATATATGTATTTATTATTCATTATTATTTGAAGTCAAGGTTAGGTATTAGTAATAAGTTAGATTAATAGATATTTCTTTTTTTGGATTCCAATTAATTTTAGTCTGGATTTAGTTTCTGGATTTAGTTGCCAGCATGCCAAATGCCACCCCCGCCTTACCCCAACAGTCAGTTATGCAACACTCTATAAATAAACTGGCCTTAGAGTTGACTGTCCAAAGTATGGATACGGAAATACAAATGATGGCAACTCCTCAAGAAGATTTTTTGAAAACGATGAAGTGACTGCTCGCATAACAGGAGTTGATAGAGATATTGTGAAAAGATTGGGAGTAATTTTAAATATTTTAAACTGCCATGAACCAGTTAATGTACCCAAATTTGGAGAATATGCATCTAAAACTACAGAGTTGCAGCATCAAAAGTATCCTGAGAAGAAACTTACACCAACGGTACATACAATTTTAGCACATCGAAAAGATTTAATAGAGTACCAATGCTTACCATTTGAAGAATTGTCTGAAAAAGCTTAAGAATCTAAGAACAAGGACTACAAAAGATATAGATGTGTGAACACCTGCAAAGCATCACGAGTTAGACAAAACGAAGACCTTTTCAACATGTTGCCTATCTCTTCTGATCCAGTCATATCATCTATGAGGTATGTAAGAACACAAAAAGATCTTACAGATGCGTATAGCTCAGAAATGGTTGCTTTGTTAGATATATGTTCCAGTGCCGATGACTATGTTAAGATAAAATAAGTTTCTCACTTCTTATCACAACAATGAAAAAGAGATTTACTAATCAATATTGTTACTTTATTGAAAAATTAGATATCTATAGATACATAGATGTACAAGTTAATTTTTTATTTCAAATAAAAGAATTAATTAATTTAGTAATTTATAAATATATACTTTTCGTTATTGCATTTCTCTAAAGTTTATCAAATTTATTTTAAAGCTTAGGCATTTCACCTTCAAACGAGTATTCAAATTTTTATAGAAATCAATACGTCTATCGAGTTTGGTACAAATTGGTAAAGCGGTTACTAAGATCAAACTTTTTAGCATAAATGGGCAGTGCCACTCCCCTTTTCCAAAATTCGTTGGCTGTTTAATCTTTAGCTCAAATAAAATTTCATTGAACCACTTTCAATAACTTTTAGTTATTAATAAAATACATATTTGGCTTGTAAATTAAAAAAAAACCTGTAAAATTATACGATGGATTTTGAAGCAGCTTGTTATTGTGGCACCAAAACAGACATTTGAGTTTTATAAGAGTATTGCCATTTAAAAGAAACAATACGTCTATCGATTTTGGTAGTTATTGATTACGTGACTACTTAGATACAACTTTTTATCATAAGTGGGCAGTGCCACTCTATCTTATCAAAATCATTAGTTTATCTTATTTAGTGTTTAAAGACGTCATTATAAGACAAATCTCATTTTATTTTTTTTATTGTTTACTAAAAAGGCTTAACACCCTTCGAAATGGATCTATCTGCGCAGCTATGGCAGGTTGTCTGAAAAACTTTCTACTTACTATTCCAAAAACAAAATACAATTTTTCAAATTTAGAAAAATTAAAAAATAACAATAATTATCATTAGAAAAAAAATTATTGTTCTGGCCTTGAGCTCGATTCGAACCTTGAATGATTTATCAATAGGCCGATAAAAACAAAAACAATTGTTTACTAAAAACATTTTGTTTTTGCATTTTTCAAAAAAATTTTGATTTTGACGAATTTTTTGAAGCACCCTGTATCTGTGAAAACTTTCACACAATAAAACTTCAAATAATTAGCTTTCAATTGCATTTTAAATTTTTAAAATATCTTCAAAAGTTATGATGTTTGCAAAGAAAAAACTCAAAAGGCGCCACTGTGCGTCGTCAGCTTCTACTAGTATCCTTAAAAAAAATAACGAGGTAATAGATTTCGAGTTAGCAAATGTTTATATTAATACAATGTAGAAATTGTCTGTATATGTGGCCTCGTTATATTGCTGGCTATGTTGCTTGGAAGGTACAAAAGAAAATAAAATGTTCCACATGTCAAGGGCAATTGATAGGTGAAGAAATGCCTTTACTTTCAGCGCACAAAAATAAAGGTCCGTTTGTCGCACCATCTGTGGACGTATATAATATGTGTATAGTGTCACTAAAATACTTTTAGTTAAAAACGAAGAAATTTGCTAAAGGAATTTAACCTATTTCACGCCACCCGTTTAATTTTGTATAAATACATATCTAATATGTAAGTGTGACACAAAACAAAAATTTCGAGTAGAATAGAGGATACCTTCATAAAAAATAAAATAAAAATATAAAAAAATTATGTAATGAGAAAGAAGGCAGAGTTTACTAAAAAAATTTTAATTAAAGAAAAAAAAATAAAGTAATTAAATTGCGAAAAAATTAAGTGAAGTGAACAAACAGTTCCATATAAAAACGCAATAAGTGCATTTAGACTTTTTTCCGGGTTTTAATGTGATCTTTGTGGAAATATGAAGATTCTAATGTCCGGATATTTAATGTTGGGATTCCCCTTGAGATCTATGTACGTAATTAATTTGTATTAAATTTGTAAACACTACATTTCATGAATATATATGACCATATCTACCATAAAATATCGTCTGTGAACAATATATTACTAAGATATAACAAAGCAGAATAAATTAGAAAGAAAAGAAAAACAAACCAAAACATTGAAATTATTCACGCAAACATATTTACTAAAATAAAATTGATTTCATAACTTTAATCGACATAAACAAATTAGGGTTCTGGGATCTAAGCATCCGATTAATGGATATATAATCCAACAAAGCTAGCCTAATAATAAATACTAGTATCGCCCGTGGTCGAAATTCGACCAACTTGTATTTTTTTCAACTCACTCTATGCATCCAGTGTTGGGGTAGTGCAATAATGCGTTAATAGTTGAGCAGTGAGTGGAAATATAGCAAACTGATCTTACTTAAAGTTCTCATTAAAATTTTGAATTTGATCTAAGACGTTATAGTCTTTGATTGTATTTTCTTAAATTTTCTACAAACTTTTCAAATGTAATTATAAGTTTTGGTATAGAGCTCCTTAAAAAAATATAACAAATATGTAAAATCAAATGAAATTACATAGAATTGTGGTGAAATTACTTGAAATTGAATTGAAAATTTGCTTTTTCCACACCACCCAGGAGATACGCCGTTGGCGCGCTACCGAAGTCAGTTTTGGGTGCTCGGTTCCCAGTAGGCCTATATAACCAATATAAACTACATATGGGGTATTCCATCCCATTTCGACCAATTTTGAACCCGACCCCTTTAGAATTGGCTGAATGTTTTTCTTCTTTTTCTAGCTTACGAAAGACGTTTTACAGAATTTTTTTCAAATTTTTTCATCCAACTCAAAAAAAGTTATGTATTTTTAAAAAAACACCGTTTTTGTTTTCAAAATGCTATAACTTTTTCAAAAATTGACCGTTTGGGATCTTTTTTTTTAATTTGTTTTTAAATGTACTTTTCGGAAAAAATACAAAAAAATTTTTAAAGTTTTTTTTTCAATTAAATAAAAAAAAATATCGGCCCACTCCGGGATTAGTGGGGACGATTGCAGAATTGATTGAAGTTTTTTATGAGAAAAAAAATGGCGAAATTCGAAAAACTGAAAAATTACAATTACGGCCACAGTGGTGTGATGGTAGCGTGCTCCGCCTACTACACCGTATGCCCTCGGTTCGCACCCCGGGCAAAGCAACATCAAAATTTTAGAAATAAGATTTTTCAATTAGAAGAAAAATTTTCTAAGCGGGGTCGCCCTCGGCAGTGTTTGGCAAGCGCTCCGGGTGTATTTCTGCCATGAAAAGCTCTCAGTGAAAACTCATCTGCTTTGCAGATGCCGTTCGGAGTCGGCATAAAACATGTACGTCCCGTCCGGCCAATTTGTAAGGAAAATCAAGAGGATCACGACGCTAATTGGAAGAGAAGCTCAGCCTTAGATCTCTTCGGACGTTATCGCGCCTTACATGTACATGTAAAATGAAAAACAAAGAATCTGTTAAATAAAGACCTATGCTTTTACGTGTAAGTAAAATTTTTCCAAAAAAATAGGCCGGTTAAGTTATTACTTCTCTTTAAGGTTTTTTGTGCGCTAACAATTATTTTAGAACAATTTTTTAAAGATTTTGGTACAGACCAATATAGGTAATTGGCAACAATGGGAAACAATATTTTATTTCAACAGAAAATGAGCGAAGCAGTAGTTCTCTCCCCGTTTGGCGAGTACAAATATATACATATGTAGAGATGAAACATTTGAGCAACGCGACAATTGAGCATTTGGAGCTATGTACTCAGGGGGGTTTGTGAACATAATGGGTCCTACAGATGGCAATTTCGATAGTTGCACAGATTTTCGAATTTACAAAAAACTATTTCTATTAATTATAAACAAATAGAGTAATATTTGTTATCAAAAATAGGCCTATGCACTGCGGCTGATCAATACGAATCGATTCATATAACTTTTATATGATTTTACGTATGCTAAGTATGCGAAACAGCCTGTCAATTGATTGTATGGAAATTTTGTTAGCGTATTAATATATAGATAGTAGAGTAATATACGGCCTATGCAATATTTCGATCTAAAATCGAAAACGTTTTTGGGTCCTTTTTTTTGCGTTTAATATACAACGTGAAATTTTCCGATTCAATCAAGTGCATTTAAATAATAATAAACAAAGTTGAAATAAAAGATAATATATATATATATATATATATATATATAAAATAAGAAATATCAAAATAAATTAGCATAAATGACAATATACAAATTTTAATGTAATATCTTTGTAGCAAATTTAATATACAACGTGATAAAAGATAATATAATAATTCAAGGTTCGAATCGAGCTCAAGGCCAGAACAATAATTTTTTTCTAATGATAATTATTGTTATTTTTTAATTTTTCTAAATTTGAAAAATTGTATTTTGTTTTTGGAATAGTAAGTAGAAAATGTTTCAGACAAACTGCCATAGCTGCGCAGATAGATCCACTTCGAAGGGTGCTAAGCCTTCATCATCAGTACGCTTTAGGCATGCTGCGCTAGCCATTTAGCTATACAGCGGTGGTTTGTTTGACTGGCAAATTTGCTACTTCTATTCCTTTTTACCAACTATAGTTATTCAGTGTTGCGCCATCTGGTGCAAATCACTGATAATTCTGGATTTTTGTTTATTGTCAATTACTTTTTTTGACATTCCCAAGTGCTCATGGTTTATTTACAATTGTTTTTGTTTTTATCGGCCTATTGATAAATCATTCAAGGTTCGAATCGAGCTCAAGGCCAGAACAATAACTTTTTTCTAATGATAATTATTGTTATTTTTTAATTTTTCTAAATTTGAAAAATTGTATTTTGTGTTTTGGAATAGTAAGTAGAAGATGTTTCAGACAAACTGCCATAGCTGCGCAGATAGATCCATTTCGAAGGGTGCTAAGCCTTCATCATCAGTCCGCTTTAGGCATGCTGCGCTAACCATTTAGCTATACAGTGGTGGTTTGTTTGACTGGCAAATTTGCTACTTCTATTCCTTTTTACCAACTATATTTATTCAGTGTTGCGCCATCTGGTGCAAATCACTGATAATGCTGGATTTTTGTTTATTGTCAATTACTTTTTTTGACATTCCCAGCATTATCAGTGATTTGCACCAGATGGCGCAACACTGAATAAATATAGTTGGTAAAAAGGAATAGAAGTAGCAAATTTGCCAGTCAAACAAACCACCGCTGTATAGCTAAATGGTTAGCGCAGCATGCCTAAAGCGTACTGATGATGAAGGCTTAGCACCCTTCGAAATGGATCTATCCGCGCAGCTATGGCAGTTTGTCTGAAACATTTTCTGCCTACTATTCCAAAAACAAAATACAATTTTTAAATTTAGAAAAATTAAAAAATAACAATAATTATCATTAGAAAAAATTATTGTTCTGGCCTTGAGCTCGATTCGAACCTTGAATGATTTATCAATAGGCCGATAAAAACAAAAACAATTGTAAATAAACCATGAGCACTTGGGAATGTCAAAAAAAGTAATTGACAATAAACAAAAATCCAGCATTATCAGTGATTTGCACCAGATGGTGCAACACTGAATAAATATAGTTGGTAAAAAGGAATAGAAGTAGCAAATTTGCCAGTCAAACAAACCACCGCTGTATAGCTAAATGGTTAGCGCAGCATGCCTAAAGCGTACTGATGATGAAGGCTTAGCACCCTTCGAAATGGATCTATCTGCGCAGCTATGGCAGTTTGTCTGAAACATTTTCTACTTACTATTCCAAAAACAAAATACAATTTTTCAAATTTAGAAAAATTAAAAAATAACAATAATTATCATTAGAAAAAAATTATTGTTCTGGCCTTGAGCTCGATTCGAACCTTGAATGATTTGTCAATAGGCCGATAAAAACAAAAACAATTGATAATATAATAAATAAAATAAGAAATATCAAAATAAATTAGCATAAAAGACAATATACAAATTTTAATGTAATATCTTTGTAGCAAATTTAATATACAACGTGATAAAAGATAATATAATAAAATAAAATAAAAAATATCAAAATAAATTAATAAAGGACAATATACAAATTTTAATGTAATATCTTTGTAGCAAATTTATTTTTTGTTCACTATAAGACGTGCTATATCTAAAATGAGCATAAAATCTGGAAATGCAAAAAACATTTGGGTCAAATTTGCAATTAATTGTTATAAATAAATAAATTTAGTGAGTTTGAACAAAGTTGACTCATTATTTCTGATTTAATTTTTTTTAAAGCACCTAAAATGAAAAACAAAGAATCTGTTAAATAAAGACCTATGCTTTTACTTGTAAGTAAAATTTGTCAAAAAAATAGGCCGGTTAAGTTATTACTTCTCTTTAAAGTTTTTTTGTGCGCTAACAATTATTTTAGAACAATTTTTTGAGGATTTTGGTACAGACCAATATAGGTAATTGGCAACAATGGAAACAATATTTTATTTCAGCAGCAAATGAGCGAAGCAGTAGTTCTCTCACCGTTTGGCGTGTACAAATATATACATATGTAGAGATGAAACATATGAGCAACGCGACAATTGAGCATTTGGAGCTATGTACTCAGGGGGGTTTGTGAACATAATGCGTCCTACAGATGGCAATTTCGATAGTTGCACAGATTTTCGAATTTACAAAAAACTTTTTCTATTAATTATAAACAAATAGAGTAACATTTGTTAACAAAAATAGGCCTATGCACTGCTGCTGATCAATACGAATCGATTCATATAACTTTTATATGATTTTACGTATGCCAAGTATGCGAAACAGCCCGTCCATTGATTGTATGGAAATTTTGTTAGCGTATTAGTATATGAGCCGTTTATTTTGAAAGTGGCATAAGTCAATTTCATGTCGTTTAGGTTCAGGGGTATTTGTTTGTATCTCTCCTCACCTCCAGTTTTTAGAGTCCAATATCCAAAAGATGCAGTTCTTATTATTATTTTATAATTGTAGAACCATCTATATATACATTCGTTCAAAAATAACAATGCATTTAAGACCATGAGTTGGAAATGACTTATGCCACTTTCAAAATAAACGGCTCATATAGATAGTGGGTAATATACTGCCTATGCAATATTTCGACCTAAAATCGAAAACGTTTTTGGGTCGTTTTTTTTTCGTTTCATATACAACGTGAAATTTTCTCTTTCAATCAAGTTGCATTTAAATAATAATAAACTAAGTTGAAATAAAAGATAATATAATAAAATAAAATAAGAAATATCAAAATAAATTAGCATAAAAGACAATATACAAATTTTAATGTAATATCTTTGTAGCAAATTTAATATAAAACGTGATAAAAGATAATATAATAAAATAAAATAAGAAATATCAAAATAAATTAGCATAAAAGACAATATACAAATTTTAATGTAATATCTTTGTAGCAAATTTATGTATTTTTTGTTGTAAAATCTGGAAATGCAAAAAACATTTGGGTCAAATTTGCAATTAATTGTTATATACAAATAATTTAGTGAGTTTGAACAAAAGTTGACTAAATATTTCTGATTTAATTTTTTTAAAGCACCTAAAATGAAAAACAAAGAATCTGTTAAATAAAGACTTATGCTTTTACGTGTAAGTAAAATTTGTCCAAAAAAATAGGCCGGTTTAAGTTATTATTTCTCTTTAAAGTTTCTTTGTGCGCTAACAATTATTTTAGAACAATTTTTTAAGGATTTTGGTACAGACCAATATAGGTAATTGGCAACAATGGGAAACAATATTTTATTTCAACAGCAAATGAGCGAAGCAGTAGTTCTCCCACAGTTTGGCGTGTACAAATATATACATATGTAGAGATGAAACATTTGAGCAACGCGACAATTGAGCATTTGGAGCTACGTACTCAGGGGGGTTTGTGAACATAATGCGTCCTACAGATGGCAATTTCCATAGTTGCACAGATTTTCGAATTTACAAAAACTTTTTCTATTAATTATAAACAAATAGAGTAATATTTGTTATCAAAAATAGGCCTATGCACTGCGGCTGATCAATACGAATCGATTCATATAACTTTTATATGATTTTACGTATGCTAAGTATGCGAAACAGCCTGTCAATGGATTGTATGGAAATTTTGTTAGCGTATTAATATATAGATAGTAGAGTAATATACGGCCTATGCAATATTTCGACCTAAAATCGAAAACGTTTTTGGGTCGTTTTTTTTCGTTTAATATACAACGTGAAATTTTCCGATTCAATCAAGTGCATTTAAATAATAATAAACTAAGTTGAAATAAAAGATAATATATATATATATATATATAAATAAGAAATATCAAAATAAATTAGCATAAAAGACAATATACAAATTTTATTGTAATATCTTTGTAGCAAATTTATTTCTTTTTTGTTCACTATAAGACGTGCTATATCTAAAATGAGCATAAAATCTGGAAATGCAAAAAACATTTGGGTCAAATTTGCAATTATTGTTATAAATAAATGAATTTAGTGAGTTTGAACAAAAGTTGACTAATTATTTCTGATTTAATTTTTTTAAAGCACCAAAAATGAAAAACAAAGAATCTGTTAAATAAAGACCTATGCTTTTACGTTTAAGTAAATTTGTCCAAAAAAATAGGCCGGTTAAGTTATTACTTCTCTTTAAAGTTTTTTTGTGCGCTAACAATTATTTTAGAACAATTTTTTAAGGATTTGGTACAGACCAATATAGGTAATTGGCAACAATGGGAAACAAGATTTTATTTCAACAGCAAATGAGCGAAGCAGTAGTTCTCTCACCGTTTGGCGTGTACAAATATACATATACATATGTAGAGATGAAACATTTGAGCAACGCGACAATTGAGCATTTGGAGCTATGTACTCAGGGGGGTTTGTGAACATAATGCGTCCTACAGATGGCAATTTCGATAGTTGCACAGATTTTCGAATTTACACAAATTTTTTTCTATAATTATAAACAAATAGAGTAATATTTGTTAACAAAAATAGGGCTACGCACTGCGGCTGATCAATACGAATCGATTCATATAACTTTTATATGATTTTACGTATGCTAAGTATGCGAAACAGCCTGTCAATTTATTGTATGGAAATTTTGTTAGCGTATTAATATATAGATGGTAGAGTAATATACGGCCTATGCAATATTTCGACCTAAAATCGAAAACGTTTTTGTGTCGTTTTTTCGTTTAATATACAACGTGAAATTTTCCGATTCAGTCAAGTTGCATTTAAATAATAATTAACTAATTTGAAATAAAAGAATATATAATAAGTAAAATAAGAAATAAAATAAATTAGCATAAAAGACAATATAAAAATTTAGTGTTATATTTTTGTAACTTTTTTGTTTTTTTGTGCAGTATAAGACGTACTTTATTTAAAATCTGCATTTGATTAAATCTGCAAATGCAAAAACATTTTCGGGCAAATTTGCCAATAATTGTTATCAATGAATTTAGTTAGTTTCAACAAAAGTTAACTCATTATTTGTGATTTCATGTTTTTTTGAAAACAACTAATATAAAAGACAAGGAATCTGTTAAATAAAGACGTATGTATTTACGTGTCAAAAATTAATTCTATTTATATTTTCGAACAATTTTTTAGGATTTTGGTAGACGCTATTATAGGTAAGTGGCAACATTGGGAAACCATATTTGTATGTATGTATGAAACATTTGTGCTTTCGAATTTAGCGGGGATACATAAAAGTGTAGGTCTTGAAATTCGCATTAGAACACTTAGATAATTGTTCCCAAAGATGGCGCGCTTCTGCACGAAAATCAATTTCGATATTTGTATGAATTGTTCGAATTTACAAAAAACTTTTTCTATTAATTATAAACAAATAGAGTAATATTTGTTAACAAAAATAAGCCTATGCACTGCGGCTGATCAATGCGAATTGATTCATATAACTTTTATATGATTTTACGTATGATATGTATGCGAAACAGCCCGTCAATTGATTGTATGGAAATTTTGTTAGCGTATTAATATATAGATAGTGGGTAATATACTGCCTATGCAATATTTCGACCTAAAATCGAAAACGTTTTCGGGTCGTTTTTTTAGTTTAATATACAACGCGAAATTTTCCGATGCAATCAAGTTGCATTAAATAATAATAAATTATTTGAAATATTAGATCATATAATAAAATAAAATAAGAAATATCAAAGTAAATTAGCATAAAAACAATATACAAATCTTACGTTATATCTTTGTAGCAAATTTATTTATTTTTTTGTTCAGTATAAGAGGTGCTATATCTAAAATGAGCATAAAATCTGGAAATGCAAAAAACATTTTGGGTCAAATTTGCAATTAATTGTTATAAATAAATAAATTTAGTGAGTTTGAACAAAATTTGACTCATTATTTGTGATTTTATGTTTTTTTGAAAGCAACTAAAATAAAAACAAAGAATATGTTATATAAAGACTTGGGCGGGTCGATTTAAAAACCGCTCATTGCTCTGTGAAAATCGTATTCTAGGGATCAAAATAAGAAACTTTGCCGAAGGAACCATACCTCTAAAACGAATTCTGATGTCCCCTTTGGGTCGAACTTTTGGGTAGGGGCAATTTCAATTCTACCTGCTGTGTCTTGTGGTGGCTTAAAAAAACAACACAAGCAATTTTACGATCTGCAATTGTCACAGTGATACCTTCATTTTTAAAAGGGTTGAATAAAAAACCCACACAACTATGTTTACGACATGCAAATGCATCACAGTGATGCCTTGGTTTTAAAAGGGCATTGTAAAAACGCTAATTTCTAATAATTTTTTTAATTTCCTTCCTATTACTAAGTTAAATTCATTTTTTCATTTACATATGTTCTGACTAAATAAATTTCTAAAGAGAAAAATAAACTCCAAAAAGAAAAAACATAGGCATTTCAAAGTGGGATTTTTCAAAATTTGCCCCTACGACCCAAAGGGGGGAGGGGGGGGGGCGGCATCAGAATTCGTTTTAGAGGTATGGTTCCTTCGGCAAAGTTTCTTATTTGATCCCTAGAATATAATTTTCACAGAGTAATGAGCGATTTTTTTGCCTCCCCACAATTCGACCCGGCCTGATAAAGTCCTATGCATTTACGTTTAAGTAAAATTTGTCCAAAAAAATAGGACAGTTAAGTTATTACTTCTCTTTAAAGTTTTTTTTGTGCGCTAACAATTATTTTAGAACAATTTTTTAAAGATTTTGGTACAGACCAATATAGGTAAGTGGCAAATATGGGAAACAATATTTTATTTGAACTGAAAATGAGAGAGGCAGTAGTTCTGTCACCATTTGGCCGGTACGAATATGTACATATGCGTATTAGTATATAGATAGTAGGGTAATATACGGCCTATGCAATATTTCGACCTAAAATCGAAAACGTTTTTGGCCGTTTTTTTCGTTTAATATACAACGTGAAATTTTCCGATGCAATCAAGTTGCATTTAAATAAAAATAAACTAAATTGAAATAAAATATAATATAATAAAATAAAATAAGAAATATCAAAACAAATTAGCAATATACAAATTTTAATGTAATATCTTTGTAGCAAATTTATTTATTTTTTGTTCAGCATAATGAGCATAAAATCTGGAAATGCAAAAAACATTTTGGGTCAAATTTTCAATTAATTGTTATAAATAAATAAATTTAGTGAGTTTGAACTAAAGTTGACTTATTATTTGTGATTTCATGTTTTCTGAAAGCAACTAAAATAAAAAACAAAGAATCTGTTAACCCTGGAATATCATACTTATTTTTAATACGTAACCATCATACTTCGTCAAATCGACTACGGTAATATATAAAAGGGTACAAAGGATGTATCCTGTTTAAAAAAGATGTTTAAATTTGTATTAATAAATTCTTTTTAATATATTTTAATGAAATAAGACAAAAACAGTTTAGCTTTTTAATATTATCTATACAAAAAATCAGCAAAAAAAAACATAATTTAAGGAGAAAACCAAAAACAAAAACATGCGTCGTCGTTTCGACGAAGTATGATATTCTAGGGTTAAATAAAGATAAGCACTCTTATACTGAACAAAAATAAATAATTTGCTACAAAGATATTACATAAAATTTGTATATTGTCTTTTATGCTAATTCATTTTGATATTTCTTATTTTATTTTATACCTAAAATAGAAAATGTTTTTGGGTCGTTTTTTTTTCGTTTTATATACAACGCGAAATTTTCCGATTCAATCAAGTTGCATTTAAATAATAATAAAACTAATTTCAAATAAAAGATAATATAATAAAATAAAATAGGAAATATCAAAATAAATTAGCACAAAAGACAATATACACATTTTAATGTAATATCTTTGTAGCAAATTTATTTATTTTTGTTCACTATAAGACGTGCTATATCTAAAATGAGCATAAACTCTGGAAATGCAAAAAACATTTGGGTCAAATTTGCAATTAATTGTTATGAATAAATGAATTTAGTGAGTTTGAACAAAAGTTGACTCATTATTTCTGATTTCATTTTTTTTAAAGCAACTAAAATGAAAAACAAAGAATCTGTTAAATAAAGAGTAAGTAAAATTTGTCCAAAAAAATAGGCCGGTTAAGTTATTACTTCTCTTTAAAGTTTTTTTGTGCTCTAGCAATTATTTTAGAACAATTTTTTAAGGATTTTGGTACAGACCAATATAGGTAAGTGGCAACAATGCGAAACAATATTTTATTTGAACTTAAAATTAGTGAAGCATCAGTTCCCTCACCGTTTTTCGGGTACGAATATATACATATGTAGAGATGAAACATTTGAGCAACGCGACAATGCATTTGAACTGAAAATGAGCGAAGCAGTAGTTTCTCTCACCGTTTGGCGTGTACAAATATATACATACATATGTATAGATGAAACATTTGAACAACGCGACAATGCAGCATTTGGAGCTTTGTACTCAGGGGGGTTTGTGAACATAATGGGTCCTACAGATGGCAATTTCGATAGTTGCACAGATTTTCGAATTTACAAAAAACTTTTACTTTTTTTCTCTTAATTATAAACAAATAGAGTAATATTTGTTAACAAAAATAGGCTCATGCACTGCGGCTGATCAATACGAAACGATTCATATAACTTTTATATGATTTTACGTATGCTAAGTATGCGAAACAGCCTGCCAATTGATTGTATGGAAATTTTGATAGCGTATTAATATATAGATAGTTATAAACAAATAGAGTAATATTTGTGAACAGAAATAGGCCCGTGCACTGCGGCTGATCAATGCGAATCGATTCATATAACTTTTATATGGTTTTAAGTATGCTAAGTATGCGAAACAGCCTCTCAATTGATTGTATGGAATTTTGATAGCGTATTAATATATAGATAGTAGAGTAATATACGGCCTATACAATATTTCGACCTAAAATCGAAACTTTTTGTTTTTTTGTTCGTTTAATATACAACGTGAAATTTTCCTATTCAATCAAGGTGCATTTAAATAATAATAAACTAAGTTGAAATAAAAGATAATATAATAAAATAAAATAAGAAATATCAAAATAAATTAGCATAAAAGAAAATATACAAATTTTAATGTAATATCTTTTTAGCAAATTTAATATACAACGTGATAAAAGGTAATATAATAAAATAAAATAAGAAATATCAAAATAAATTAGCATAAAAGGCAATATACAAATTTTAATATAATATCTTTGCAGCAAATTTATTTATTTTTTGTTCACTATAAGACGTGCTATATCTAAAATGAGCATAGAGCTGATAGCCATAGCAGCTAGTGCTCTATTTTGTTAGTCTTAAAATTCATTTTAAGCCTAAATACATAATAATAATAACAATAAAATGAGCATAAAATCTGGAAATGCAAAATACATTTGGGCCAAATTTGCGATTAATTGTTATAAATTGTAAAGATAGCAAATTGTAAACGTACTGTTAACATATGGTAGCTCTAACAAAAGCTAAATATTGTATTACATTCATAGATAATAAGTATCGATAACCACAGCCAATTTGGCAAATAATGAGGATGAGCAATACAAGAAAAGAGGAAGAGTCACTTGCGGTTGAAGAGTAACACGTCTTTCATTTAAGAAAGGAATAATATCCCTCATAATACAGGTTTAATACTCATAAATTTGGAAATTTTATAACTCAAGTGTTGGGTTCAACCACATACC
This sequence comes from Eurosta solidaginis, assembly GCA_029619165.1. Lineage (NCBI taxonomy): Eukaryota > Metazoa > Arthropoda > Insecta > Diptera > Tephritidae > Eurosta > Eurosta solidaginis. Next base: position 45,881 of record JARSSU010047045.1, read on the forward strand.
TATTTGGAAAAATTTATATTTATTGTACAACTAAATGGCCAACCCAAATCAAAAATTGACGAATGCATAACAAGAAGCCGGGTGGAATTTCTCCCATCAGCCACTACGCAACTGTTGCGCAACATATTGCAGAGAGTAGTGGGAATTGGAGCAAATATAATAGCCTATGCCCCTGGAAACGCTACAGATTCTGGCGAAACTCGCGATGCCTTCTAGTATTACCAACGCCACTCTTACTGCCGACGCCGCCAATATCAATAATACCCCGAAAATGCCGCTACAGCAGCTACAGCCACTACCATCAACAGTGCTAGAGGCCAACGATCCATACCAAGCATTAGCGACCTAGACGAAGAGGTCGTGCATTAAAGAAGAGGCTTGAAATGTTGACACTGATCAAGAGAATAGAAGATCTTGAAGGTAGGGTCCCCATCGAGAAATAAGAGACGTCTAGACTTTGGAGATATCGACCACGCTCTCCTTAAATTCACGGAGATGATGTGTCATACTCAGTACTTAATTTCTTACGTGATTTCGAGGAAATTATGGATTCTCAGGAGCGACGATAGCTTCAATCTTCTGGCTCTCCGTCGTTCGCTAACAGGGACAGCACGAGTCTTTCTATCAACAACAACTGCACTAAATTACGACACCCTAAGAAAGGCGCTGACTGCCGAATTTGACAAAGCAATCACCCGGCAGGAAATTTTATAGGATGTTAGCACACGCAAGTGGAAGATAAAAGACAAGTCAATTCACTGCTATATACTACTACACTGCAGGCTTTGGCAAAGTATGCCAATATTTCCGAAACTGAGCTAATAGATTTCATCATCGACGGTATGGGGAACTCGGTTTCCGAACATTAAGCTCTTGATGACGGCACGCACCTTGACGATTGAAGACATTGGTAAGTCGCACCAACAAAAATTTACTGCGACCAACGTCACTGGAATTACTCCCAAGCAGCCCATCACAGCAAACTGAAAACAACAATCAGCAATATACACTGGACAATAAACAACGAAACCGAGGTAGATTCGAGGCTATGTTTAATTGCTCGTGACGTGGGCACATAAGCCCAACTGCCCGTATCCATTACGCCCAGATGGGGCATGCTTCCGCTGTGGCACATGGGCCATGACCATCGTTTTTTGCCCGAATCCGGCTAAAGTTTTGAAACCACGGGATGACGTGGCTTTTGTTGCAGACGAAGCAGAGCTAGAGGGGAGATGCATTAGCGCATTTATTTTGTAAGTATAACATTTAAATTGGCTAAGGAACAAGATGTGATAAAGTAGTCCGGTTAGCTTTATAAGGGCGTCACTTGTCCCAAAAGAGTTGCAGAGAGCATTCCGATGGAGTAATATCCAATTACAAAAGGCATTGGAGGAAATAATTTAATTATAGAAAAGGTGAAATGTAAAATACGGTTCTTAATAAATTACGAAATGAATTAAAGATTATACCAATGATAGTATGAACATACCAGTTATTTTGAGACGTGACTTTCTGTATACTCTCAATATTAAATTAAAACACTAGCGTAAGGAATATACCAAGGAAAATTATTAGAAATAAGAGATAGTTATGAACCTAGTAAGTCTATTAAAGCTCAACCCGTATTAGTTCCGATGTACACCCTGCGCTATACCGGTACATCCTGTCGATGACCTCCACCAAAGTAAACAAATTCCTATAAACCTCAGGAGCCAACTGATTCCACTGCTTTTGAAGTGCCCGATATTTTCAGCATCGACATTTCTCACGATGCTAAAGACGTTTGACATAGACACCAAGCTGCCCAAATGTCATAGAGTTATACGAATCATTGACGCTATTTACCTTACAATAACTTAATACCTGAGCCACTGAACTATGAAATGAAGATACATTTGACTAGTGATGTTCACTTTCATTGCGCCCCTCGTAGGCTCTCTTACGTCGAGCGAAGCCAGGTGCAATCTGTCGTAGACGAATTGCGCCACGATGGGATAATAAGACCCAGTGACTCGCCGTACGCTACGGCAAATAAGATTGTGTGTGGAATATTGTGCATTAACTAAAGTAACCGTGAGGGTCAACTACCATTTTCCACTGATAGACGACTGCATCGACTACTTGGAGAACAAGAAGTTCTTCTCGCTACTCGATCTAAAGAGCGGATTCCACCAGGTGCATATGGCCCCTAAGTCAATCAAGCTCACCGCATTCGTGACTACAATGGCCAATACGAATATCTAAAAATGCCCTTTGGCCTGAAAACTCGCCCCCAGTATTCCAACGTTTCATAAATAGCATTTTTCGAGATATGATTGACGATAAAAAGATCATCATCTACATGGATGACATTTTTCTTGCAACTAAAAAATTCGAAGAGCACAAAGATTTATTGAAATCAGTACTAGAACGACTCGCTCTACGGAATTTGAAACTTAATGTAGAGAAATGCAAATTCGAATACGATGAAATTGACTACTTAGGGTATACTGTGACTCGTAGGGGAATACTACCAATGGCTCGCATATAAGAAGCATACAGAATTTCCCGATACCTACTAATCCAAAACAACTGCAATCATATATTGGCTTATTTTCGTACTTCCGTCGCTTTGTGCCGTCCTTCTCTCAGATCGCCAAACCATTGCAAAACCTGCTTAGAAGAAATTCAAACTTTGACTTTGACGAAAAATGCATCGATGCCTTTCACGAGCTTAAGTCTAGGTTAGTAAAAAGCCCAGTCCTGGCTATATATCATCCAGAACGGGAAACGGAACTTCATTGTGATGCTAGTAGCATAGGTTTTGGCTCTGTCTTGCTGCAACGTCAAGATGACAAGAAGTTTCACCATATTTCATACTTTTCCAAGACTGCTTCTAGCGCCGAATCGAAGTACCATAGCTTTGAGCTGAAACCTTATCTATAATATACTCACTAAGAAGATTTAGACCATACTTGGAGGGCATACCCTTCACAATAGTTACCGACTGCATTCACTGACAATGACTCTGGAGAAAAAACAACTAAACCCACGAATCGCTAGATGGGCTCTTGAGCTTGAAAATTATAATTACAAGATAAAGCATAGACGGACAGCTTCCATGAGCCATGTTGACGCGCTTAGGAGACGACAAATTGCCTCTGCTATAAATGCAAACGACGAGCGCGACAAAGTAATTGAACCAATAAGAAGTCGCCTAGAAATTGAAGATTTGAAAGACTACCATTTACTGGACGGACTTATATATAAGAAAAATTCAGATGGCAAGAGAACACTGTACGTATCTTACGAAATGGAGAATAACGTTATACAGCTGATACATGAGAAGTTGGGTCATCTATCAGTTGAGAAAACCCTCAATAAACTATACCTATATTACTGGTTTCCGAACATGCGAACGAAAACAGAAAAATTCATCAGAAACTGCATAAAATGCATCATGTATGCTACACCTCCGCAAACTAGGGAAAGAACCTTACATACCATCCTTAAAACTCCACTACCATTCGACTCTATCCACATAGACCACTTCGAACCACTACCATCGATTAGATCAAAACGAAAACATATTTTAGTAGTAGTTGACGCCTTTAAGAAATTCGTCAAACTTTACCCAACCAACTCCACCAGTACTCGAGAAGTTATAGCCGCCCTTGAGAAATACTTCAGCTATTACAGTCGACCGAGACGGATGATAAGTGACAGAGGGACGAGGCAAAACATAGGTCATGTGAAGGTCGCTGTTGCCTCTCCGCAAGCTAACGGGCAAGCGGAAAGAGTAAACAGAATATTAAAATCCATGTTAGGGAAGTTAACAAACGAAATAAACCACGATGACTGGGTTAAAAGACTACTTGAAGTTGAGTATGCTATAAACAACTCAACCCATAGCACCTGCCGAGATACACCCAGTCGCCTTTTGTTCAGTGTTGAGCAGAGAGGAGTCATCGTAGACAAATTCACTGAATTTTTTCAGAACAAAATCTGTCCAGATGATGGATGGGATTTAGAAAAGATACGAAAAAACGCATCGAATTCCATCCAAGCTAAGCAGGAATATGATAAGAAACGCTTCGGCAATGGCCATTCCGGGACTAAGACATACAGTATAGGTGACTACGTTGTCGTAAGAAATGTCGATACAACAGTCGGGAGTAATAAGAAACTTATACCACAATATAAGGGCCCCTATGTGGTCCATAAAATATTCGGAAACGATAGATATGTCATTAGAGACATAAATAATTGCCAGCTAACCCAACTGCGGGCTGATTGAAGCTCGCCGGAGAAGGCGATGGCGGCAAGTACCCGGAGGGTGTACTGACGAACCAGAGCATGATCCCCTGCGGACTGACTAGTTTCTTTAAATCTTCATTGATCGAGGTCGATCCGTTGTCAGGATTGGCCGAGTTGTAAAGATAGCAAATTGTGAACGTACTGTAAACATATGGTAGCTCTAACAAAAGCTAAATATTGTATTACATTCATAGATAATAACCTCGTGTTCCATTGGCACATGAACCAGATACGGATAGAGATTTAACATCCAAATGCAACAACTATGTGAACCATATGGATCACATTTTTGTTGAATTTGCATGTTAAATCTCTATCCGTATCTGGTTCATGTACCAATGGAACACGAGGTAAGTATCGATAACCACAGCCAACTTGACAAATGATGAGGACGAGCAATAAAATAAAAGAGGAAGAGTCACTTCCGGTTGAACATTTAACAGAGTAACACGTCTTTCATTTAAGAAAGGAATAATATCCCTCATAATACACGTTTAATACTCATAAATTTGGAATTTTTATAAAATAAATAAATTTAGTTAGGTTGAGCAACAGTTGACTCATTATTTGTGCTTTCATTTTTTTTAAAGCACTTAAAATGAAAAAAGAATCTGTTAAAGAAAGACCTATGCTTTTACATGTAAGTAAAATTTGTCCAAAAATAGGCCGGTTAAGTTATTACTTTCTTTAAAGTTTTTTTGTGCGCTAACAATTATTTTAGAACAATGTTTTAAGGTTTTTGGTACAGACCAATATAGGTAAGTGGCAACAATGGGAAACAATATTTTATTTCAACTGAAAATGAGTGCAGCATTAGTTCTATCACCGTTTGGCGGGTACAAATATATACATATCTAGAGATGAAACATTTGAGCAACGCGACAATGCATTTGAACTGAAAATGAGCGAAGCAGTAGTTCTCTCACCGTTTGGCATGTACAAATATATACATATGTAGAGATGAAACATTTGAGTAACGCGACAATGCAGCATCTGTAGCTTTGTAATCAGGGGGGTTGTGAACATAATGGGTTCTACAGACAGCAATTTCGATAGTTGCACAGATTTTCGAATTTACAAAAAAATGTTTCTATTAATTATAAACAAATAGAGTAATATTTGTTAACAAAAATAGGCCTATGCACTGCGGCTGATCAATATGAATCGATTCACATAACTTTTATATGATTTTACGGATGCTAAGTATGCGAAGCAGCATGTCAATTGATTGTATGATTGATTACGTGTTCCATTTTCTTCATGTTGGAGTACTCTAATAATACTCCTTTGCAATGCGTTTGCGGACCACCATCAGCCGATCATTGCTCGTTTTTTAGCGACAGTGATCACGACACGATGACGATCGAACAGAGTTGCCAAAAGTAAAATATTGCATGCAAATAACTAATAATAAAATTTTACTGTGACAACTCTGATAAAATGCAACAGCGCACTGGTTTTATGTATACATACTATAGTATGTATAGAGAAATATGAGTTTCTTTATTCACGCAAATGCTAAATAACATAAGAATATTCGTAGTATAAAATATAAAGTTGTATTGCCCCTCTTCATTTACTTTTATTTTAAATTAAATTCACTTCGATAATTCTTTCCGACACAATTCCTCTTTAATAACTTGGCACATGATCCTCTGTGGGTGCTGCATGGAGTACTACAGTGAAAGTACTTTGGAAAGTACTCTCACGTATGTACTCTATGGAATACTCACAAACAAAGCGAGAGTGGGATCACCTACTCCTCTCCTAGGACATCGCAATGTTAATTGGAGCACATTTTTTGTATGAATACAGATTAGTTTTGGAACACTCCTATATTCCAAAAGGAGTATTCCTTACATTATTTTTGAAGGGTAGCCGTGTGTTTTAACACGCGTATATCCGTTTACGCTTAAACTTTATATGGACTGCTAAGCGACAAACTTTAAGTACACTTCTGAAATTGCTGCGCATAAATTTTGTCCTACTAAATTTCAATACGCATTATACTCAGATGTTAGTGAAATATGTGTCTTTGTTTCACCCTCTACACTAATTCTATGTATTCTGTGTGTGTCCACAATTCATCGCAACTGATTCAGCTATATGTTATACCCTATGGCCATCAGAGCGTTGTGTCTCCGCTTTTCGGTACACCCTGTTGCTGTAGCTAGTTGTCTCACCACAGCCGCTAGATGGGTCTCCTAAGCATTATCTAAGCGAGAATAGGCGTTTTTTTACGCCAAACGAAACGTATACGCGTGTAGAAAAAAACACGGCTAATATATAGATTCATGTGATATGTACACATATGTATGTGTATGTTTGTTGCAGTAGCATGCAAAATGAACAAGACTAAAACTGCTTTGGTTAAAACGAGATAGCTTGTATTAATACATAGTAGGCTTTGATTTTATTATATAAACACCTAATTCCTAAGACTCTTTATGTACACATATATATGAATTATAACAGGACTTATGTTCTTATTTCTTTGACTAAAAATTTTATTTTGTCAGTTAAAACGCGTATTATAAGTTTCTGATTTTCTGCGGTGATGGGTCGTGGAAAGACAAGAATTGAAAAATAAAAATTGAAAAAATAAAACGTAGCGTTTTTGTTCTTTTGAAAATCGGAAGCTGTTGAATTTGATTAATTATATTAATAAGCTATGGGCCCAGTCACAAATTGTGGTTGTATCTTGTGTCTGGCTTAATCAAAGAAAGTGTTGGGTTCGGTTGAAGAAATAAATAAATTAAAGTGGTATCAAGAGATATGGACAAGCTAAAAAAGAACATTAAACCCTTCAATGGGGAAAAATACTCTATCTGGAAATTTGTATCAGAGCTTTATTAGCAGAAAATGATGCGCTTTTTGTAACTGAAGACGAAAAACCAGAAAAAGAAAGTGTACTGTGGGCAAAGGCCGAAAGAACTGCGAAAAGCATAATAATTCAATTTTTAAGCGATTCGTTTTTAAGTTAGTGCAGAGTGTACTGCAAGAGACATTTTTTTTTAATTTGGACAAAATATACGAGCTTAAAAGTGTTTCATCTCAATGGTCCGTAAGAAAAAATTACTTTCGTTAAAACCAAAGCCAAATTCAAATTTAATGAATCATTTTAATGTGTTTGATGACTTGGTCACAGAATTAATTGGTTCGGGTGCAAAAGCTGACGAAATGGACAAAGTGTCACGTTTGTTACTAACGCTTCCCTCGTCATATTACATAACAGCAGTCGAAACTCTGTCTGAACAAAATTTAACTTTTGCTCATCGTGCCCAGATGAAGATGAAAAACTCCTGGCAATCAAATGTAACGCTTAAAAAGATCCTGTACTGTGAGAATATTACACAAAATTCTATTAATATTCCTGTTATAGAATAGACTGTTTTATATACAAAAGGCAACAGAATAATCAAAATAAAGATAAAGCTAAGCAAGTGCAGACGCCTGCTACTACTGCTGTCCAATCTAATACCGGTTTCGCGTTCATGTTAAAAACTGTAATCAATTACGAAAATAAAAATTCGAAAAATATATATTTTATTTTGGACTCGGGTGCATCCGACCATATGGTAAATGATAAGAGTTTGCTGCTAAACTGCACTGAGTTAGAACAGCCAATTACAATTACAATTGCCAAGAGTGATTAATATATATACGCATAAGCTATGGGCACGATGAAGATGAAAAACTCCTGGCAATCAAATGTAACGCTTAAAAAGGTCCTGTACTGTGAGAATATTCCACAAAATTTACTATCAGTAAATAAAATGACGGATGCCGGCATGAAGGTAGTATTTTCAACAGGAAGTGTGGAAATATCAAAAGATGGTGAGGTACTTTTTAAAGGTATGTGTTCTATTAATATTCCCGTTATAGAATTAGAAGTTTGTTGTAGATCATTTATAACAGACGAAATCAATAAAAGCTCATACCAATTGTGACATAAACGATTAGGTCACATTAGTAAAGGGAACTTAATAGAAATGAAACGAAATAAAATGTGTGAGGATACAGAGTTATTAGATAGTATTAAAATTGATAATGATGTCTGTAAGGCTTGTATAAAAGGGAAACAAGCACGATTGCCATTTTCAAAGCTTAAAGATAAGGACTATATAAAAAGGCCATTGTTTATAATACACTGAGATGTATGTGGTCCGATTACGCCTCCTACAGTTGACGGTAGAAATTACTACGTAATTTTTGTTGATCAGTATGTACATTATTGTGTAACATACTTGCTAGCCCATAAGTCAGATGTATTTGCTCATTTTAAAGACTTTGTTGCGAAAAGTGAAAATCATTTTAATCTAAAAGTAGTAAATTTGTATGTTGATACTGGTAGGGAATATTTATCAAATGAGATGAGAGAGTATTGTGTTGAAAAGGGTAAATTTAAATCAGCTAATATGCTACCCTGTAACAAAAATAGTCTAAGTGTTCATCAACACATAAAAAGGCATCTGATAATTGTTGCTGACATAGACATTCACACGATTTAATACAGGTGTGTGTACAACACACAGCCAAACAAATTTGTATTCCAGCAAATTTGCGAACGTTGCATTTCGCACAGAAGCCACAACTCAACACAGGTGTGTAGGTACATATTTTGTATCGTGTTGTATGTAGGTATGTAAGTATGTATGCTTAAGGTAAATATGTATGTAAGAATATGTTTAGAATAATTTTGTATAAATAAGCTGACAATATTTGAATAAAAAGCATTCGCTCATTGATGTTAAAAACTCACAAAATCAATTACTTCATTTTAATATTTTATTTGGCGATCCTGCCTATGATTCTACTGGCTGATTATTCAGCCTAATTCATTGGTAAGGATTTTACTGGCTGATTACAGCCTAAGCCTTGTAAAAGAAAAAAAAAGAAGAGAAATGATAATTAAATTCGGGCACCAACAGTAAAAATTGCGGCAATTGGAAGACCTCAACAAAGCATACTTTGGAATGATACAGAGAAGATCAGCATGGCCCCTGCGAAAGGATGACACCGAAATCGTGAAGCGTTCAGGACTAGCAGCTAATAATTATAAGTATAATACGTATATTAGCTTAATTTTGACAATTTAAAAATTATTTTTAAGCAGGAAAATATTCGGGCAACCTAATGGCTGCCTATTGACAAGCAAACATTTAAATTTCTGCTGTAAAAACTTTTTGTTACTAATTATTGAGCTATGTTCCCAGAAGAGGACATACAAAATCAAAGCCAATTTGACCAAATTTCGACAAATTAGTTAAACTAAATTTAAATTTACAAGAAGGTGAAAACGAAACACCTGAGAAACCCAAGCAAGGCCCTAAGCCAATAAGAATCGAGGAGTACAGAAAGAGAAATAGGATTCAAAAAATTGAGGAACCTAAGTGTCAAAGCCAGTCAAATTGAAAAGAAAACGAGGAGGAAAGCAATTTGGCATTCGAAAAACAATAGCCAAGATCTACGAAAAAATAAATTTAGGCACTAATCAGGCAGAAAAAATTCAACTAAAACAAGAAATTAAGGGATTAAGGAATAATAACCATAAAAATAAAAAACCGGATCCAGCAATGTAAACATTAGGGTGTTGAAAAAAATAAATAAAATAAAATACAATCTTGTAAAACTAATTTGGTTGAAAAGTCATTGGAAACTCATTGATATGCCTGAAGTATTATATAGGTTCGAAGTCAAATTTATGGGAAGAACAGATTAAAATATTGAAAAAAAAATGTTTAATAAAACAAAAAAAAATGTATTTCATATTTTTTTTACGATGGGAGGCCAAGAATCAAAAATAGAAAAAACCAACGGCAAACGTTGTAAACTCAGTCCAAGTAGTAGACCATACTGAGGCACTAGATACTATTAACACCATGCTTCTAATCATCTGCGTAGTTAGTTGCATCAGTTTATTTCTGAAACTCTACTCAACCCATAATAAATTCCTAAAAAAGGGATATGCCAGCCGCGCCGACGGTTTATATAAGGTTTAACTAAATTTTAACTGCCATCCACAATGGGCAAATGGGAAGATATCGTTAAACTACTCATAGAAGAAAAAACGATAGGAGAAAAATCTTACAAATGTATTAATAAAAATACAAAAGTAAAGGCAGAAACAGTAGTAAAGCATCTTAAAATAATAGTTGAAGAATTTAACAGAATAGGAAAAACAATCCAACAGTTAAACGGTAAACTAGACGACAATCGAAAATACCAAGCATATCAAATTTTTGCCAGCATTAGAGACAAATTGGTGTTCTCACTGGCAAGATATGATATTCATAGTACCAACGAGTTTCAAGAAGGAAATAGAAATAGACTTTAGCACATTCCTGCTGGAGGCAGCCTGCGATTTAGAAGAGGAACCAGAAGTAGAGCAAAAAGAAGAAGAAAACGGGAACAAAAGGAAATTTTAACAGAGACACCAAACTACCAAACAAGAAAAGACAAAATGGCAAAAACCACAGTAGAATTCTTAAAAACGGCTTCGTCAATTCTACCTGAGTTTGATGGTAAACATGAGAACTTACATAGCTTCTTCGACGCACTAGATATCCTAGAACAAATTAAGGATACTCACGAGACCATAGCAGTCTCCATGATAAAAACTAAGCTCAAGGGAACAGCTAGAAACCTTTTGAGCACTGAAAATTCAATACTAGCAATAAGACAAAAGTTGAGTTCAGCAATTAAAGGTGAATCTGTAGAAGTTTTGTCGGGAAAACTCCTAAACGTCCAACAGCGCAGTAAAACAGCTAACCAGTACACTGCTGAAATCGAAAACTTAGCAAAATCGTTGGAAGGTGCTTACATATCTGACGGTCTTGCACCTGATGTGGAACCAAAATATGCCACACAATCAGCTGTAAAGGCCATGTCTAAGAACTCGGCTAACGACAGGGTTAAACTGATAATGCAAGCAGGAACGTTCACATCTATGAACGAAACTATTTAAAAATTCACGAATAGCTGTACTGAAGTCACGGGTAACCCAAATACAGTGTTACGCCTGACGCGCTCACAAGGTAATTACCGAGGTAACTTCCGAAGAAGCTACCAAAATAATAATTATCGAGGTAACCAAAACCGAAGATATTACGGTAATACTAACAGATATAATAATAACAATAGTAATAGACAAAATAATAATTTCACAAGACGCAATTTTGGAGGTCAGTCAAGATCATCCCATCAGAGTAACACGAGCAACCTCCGTAATATAAACCAACAGGAAAACCAACAAACTCCACACCAACAGTAAATTCTAACGGTAATAAAATATGCACATTCAACTTGCATCTAAACAGCTACATATCTTCCAATACTACCCTAAATAAGTCAACTTCAACGTTCCTGATAGATACAGGGCGGATATCTCAATAATAAAGAAGAGTCAAATTGACAGTAATGTCACAATAAATAACCCACAGATCACAGATTTAAAAGGTATTGGCCGAGGCATAACAAGCACACTTGGAACAGTAAAAGCAGATCTAACAGATGATAGTCTTTTAATAGGATTCAAATTTCACATAGTAGAAGACAATTTCCCAATCCCATGTGATGAAATTTTGGGACTCGACTTCATTAAAAAATATAATTGCATTTTAGATTATAATAAAAATGGAGACAGCCTAATACTACGACCATACGATTACCCAGAAGATATAGTAATACAAATGACAAATAGACCAACAATCAATAGCATTACAATACCCGCAAGAGCCGAAGTAATTAGACAGGTTCATATCAATAGTCACAAAAAGGAACTATTAGTACCTCATCAGAATTGACTGATGGCATTTTTGTAGCCAACACGATAGTAAACTCAAGTTAAGCTTTAATAAGAATAATAAATACAACAGATAAACATGCAATCATTCAAGATTATGACATCAAAACAGAAAGTTTAGAGGATTGTGTAATAATTGAAAATACAACCTCACTGTAAAGCTAATAATAAAGAAAAGTTCGCTAGTAAATCACTCAACACATTATGTGCTCCATATATGTAATACTCCTATATTGCTAATAGAAAATGCTCGTAATGTGTTTTGAATTTGCTCGTAATGTGTTGTGTGACAAGAAAAAATTTAAATTTAGGTACATTCGATTGTTGAATACAAAAACAAAAACGTTTAAACAGCAATATATCGGCACTCTGATGTTTGGGAATGTACCTAGCTTTTTGTAGCAATATAGGAGTATTACATATATGTTATGCTCAGAATTCGTTGATATATTCTCATTAGAAACAGAACCAATCACGACCAACAACTTTTACAAACAAAAGTTGCATCTGAAAGATAACACTCCAGTGTATATTAAAAATTATAGACTACCCCAAGCACATAAGAACGAAATAAATAAACAAGTAAATAAACTAATTCAAGATGATATTGTTGAACCATCAACCTCAGAGTACAAAAGTCCTATTTTATTGGTACCTAAAAAATCCCGGCGGCCACCGTGGTGTGATGGTAGCGGTCTCCGCCTACCACACCGTATGCCCTGGGTTCGCACCCCGCCAAAGCAACATCAAACATTTTAGAAATAATGTTTTTCAATTAGAAGAAAATTTTTGCTAAGCGGGGTCGCCCCTCGGCAGTGTTTGGCAAGCGCTCCGAGTGTATTTCTGCCATGAAAAGCTCTCAGTGAAAACTCATCTGCCTTGCAGATGCCGTTCGGAGTCGGCATAAAACATGTAGGTCCCGTCCGGCCAATTTGTAGGGAAAAATCAAGAGGAGCACGACGCAAATTGGAAGAGAAGCTCGGCCTTAGATCTCTTCGGAGGTTATCGCGCCTTACATTTTTTTTATAGTTACTTGGACATAAATGCACAAGTACTGGAATTTTACCAGACCCAAATAAATTTAAAATTGTTCAAAATTACCCAGCTCCCAAAAATGCCGATGAAGCAAAAAGATTTGTCGCATTTTGTAATTATTATAGAAGATTCATACCAATTTTCGCGGAATACGCCAGGATTCTAACAAGACTTAGTAAGAGAAATGTAATTTTCAATTGGACAGACGACTGCGAGAAATCTTTTAACTACCTAAAAAATGCATTAATTAGTCAAAACATCCTATGATATCCCAATTTTGATAGAGAGTTCTTTATTACAACCGACGCAAGTGGTTATGCTTGCGGTGCTGTGCTAAGCCAAGAATATGAAGGAAAACAATTACCCATTGCCTACGCCTTAAGATAATTTACAAAAGGTGAAATAAATAAAGCCACGATCGAAAAAGAATTGGCGGCCATACATTGGGCCATTATATATTTTAGACCATATGTTTATGGCAGAAAATTCAGAGTGGATACGGATCATCGACCTTTAACGTATTTATTCTCAATGAAAACCCTTAATCTAAATTAACTAGAATCAGGTTAGATTTGGAGGAGTATGACTTTGGGGTGGAGTACATAGCCGGAAAAGAAAATTACGTGGCAGACGCTCTGTCCCGAATAGATATCAACGATTTAAAAGAAATGTCAGTACATGCATGTAAAATAATGAAAGTCACGACAAGATCGCAAACTAGAAAGAATTCCAGTAATAACAGTAATAGAAATGAAGAGAAGAAAAGTCACAAAGAGAACCTTATAATATACGAAGCGCTTAATAAATGTGAAGTAAAAGTACAGCTCGTTTCGATCCTTCGAAATTATATTTCAAAAAAGGAAAGAAAATTTGAGGTGAAATAAATATAGAGAATCAAATTGTGGAGGCGAAGATTGACTTAGGCCAATTCTTTACCAGGCTTATGGAAAAAGCCGGCAATTTGGGAATTAAGAAAATACAATTGTCCTTAGGAGACAAATTGTTTAATTATATTCGAATAGACACATTTAAGGAGATAGGTACCAAAGTTATCAAAAATTTAACTATTGAATTAACTCCGGAGGTTGTGCAAGTGACGGAAAATGATAAAATTAAAAAGATTCTTCAAAAATATCACGATGATCCTGTTAATGGTGGCCACAAAGGAATCAATCGTACAACTAATAAAATAAGACAAGAATATTACTGGAAAAATATGAAAAATGATATAAGAAAATATATAAAGAAATTCGTTAATTGTAATAAAAATAAAATTTATAAAAATTTAAAAGAACCAATGATTTTGACTGAAACACCACCGAAAGCGTTCGAAACAGTACAAATAGATACAATTGGACCTTTAACAAGAACATTAAATGGAAATGAGTACGCTGTCACTCTGATATGTGATTTGACTAAATACTTAGTTGCAATTCCTATACAGAGCAAACATGCAAAAACAGTAGCCAGAACCCTATTCGAAAATTTCATTTTAATTTATGGAAGTATGAAAACAATATTAACGGATATGGGATCTGAATATAAAAATAGCTTGTTTGAAGAACTATGTAGGCTTCTCAATATTGAGCACAAAACATCTACGCCGTATCACCACCAAACTTTAGGCACTGTTGAACGTAGCCATAGAACTTTCAATGAATATGTGCGTTCATACATATCCATTAACAAAGATGACTGGGATGAGTATCTTAAATATTTTGGATATTGCAACAATACTACCCCATCTACAGTCCATAACAATTGTCCATTCGAATTGATCTTTGGCAAAAAACCCCAGACTTACGAATTTTTACAAGAAAATACGAAAAGCCCATTATGCAACTATGAGGCTTACGATAAAGAAATTAAATACAGGTTACAAATAGCAATAGCCTTTAAATTAGTAAAATAGGCTAAAGAAAAACAAAAGATTAATTATGATAAAAATATTCACTATAAAGAAATAAATATAGGAGATGTAGTGTTAGTAAAAATGAAGCAGGGCATAAGTTAGATAGTAGATATAAAGGGCCCTATAAGGTAGAAAAAATCGACAAAAACAATAATTTTACTCTAATCCCCTATAAAGTAGAAAATACTGATAATAAAACTACGGACACTTTAATCCCATCTAGAATAGGAAATGAGGATAAGCAAAAATTTCCCAGTAACATAGAGAATAGCAATATCACAAATAATTAGAAAATAATAATACACAAAAATAGACTTAAATTAGTAGAATAAGAAAATTTTCAACCTACAAACATAAAATACAAAAGCAGAATTATTTTATACTTAACTAAATAAAAATAGAATGCTCATGCATTCTCCAAATGCATAAGCCTTCTGAAAAAAGGGAGATGTAGTGTAAACAGCCAACAATTTAATGCCAAATATTTAAATCAGCTAATATGCTACGCTGTAACAAAAATAGTCTAAATGTTCATCAACACATAAAAAGGCATCTGATAATTGTTGCTGACATAGCCATTCACACGATTTAATACAGCTGTGTGTACAACACACAACCAAACAAATTTGCATTCCAGCAAATTTGCGAACGTTGCATTTCCCACAGAAGTCACAACTCAACACAGGTGTGTAGGCACGTATTTTGTATCGAGTTGTATGTAGGTATGTAAGTATGTATGCTTAAGGTAAATATGTATGTAAGAATATGATTAGAATAATTTAGTATAAATAAGCTGACAATATTTGAATAAAAAGCATTCGCTCATTGATGTTAAAAACTCCCAAAACCAATTACTTCATTTTAATCTTTTATAACACCACAACTGAATGGTGTATCTGAGCGTATGATAAGGACTATAGCTGAAAAGGCACGAGCTATGATAAATGGAACAAAATTAGATAAATATTTTTGGGGAGAAGCTGTATTGACAGCTACTTATTTAATAAGCCGAACCCCGAGTAATGCTCTATATGATAAGAAAAAAACTTCTTTTGAGATGTGGCATAGTCGTAAGCCAAACTTAAAATATTTGAAAGTTTTTGGCTCCACCGTTTATATGCACAACAAGACAAGAAAGAGAAAATTTGATGAAAAATCTTTAAAATGTATACTTGTTGGTTACGAAACAAATGGTTATAAGTTATGGGTGTTAGAGGAAAATAAGTTTGTTGTAGCCAGAGATGTAGTTGTAGATGAAGTTAATATGACTGACACAGAGATTTTGGAAGTTGAAAGCCCTGAAAGTGGTTGGGCTATCCAGAATGATAATATGGATCAGCAAAATAAATCACAGCATGAAAGTAATGAAAATATGAAAATTAATGTCCTGAATGAGAGTAGGGAAAATAGAGTATTCCAGAATGAACGTAAGGAAGATGAACAGGGTGACTTTAAAAATGATAATTTCCTGAAAGAAAGTAAGGAAGAAGATGAGCCTAAATCCCAGAATGAAAGTATAGAGAAAAATATTGAAGTGAGACGAATTTATAGGCTGAGAGATAAACCACCAAAATCTTACAGATTTTTGGATTTGGATAGTTGTCTACTATACTCACAAATGCCTTTTTCTGATGTACCAAACAATTTTGATGAGATAAAAGACAGGCATGACAGATTAAAATGGGAGTAGGCAATTAAAGAGGAATTAGATTCTCATAGATTGAATGAAACATGGATTATAGTTGATAATCCGAAAAATAAAAGTTGATTTTAAGTGGGGTTTCACAATCAAGAATGATGAAATGGGTAACCCTATCAGATGCAAAGCTAGACTTGTTGCTCGCGGGTTTACACAAAAATATTTAACTGACTATGATGAGACTTTTGCTCCGGTAGCAAGAATATCAAGTTTTCGAATTATTCTGTCTTTATAGAATCAATTTGAATTGAAAGTTCATCATATGGATATGAAAACGGCATTTTTAAATGGAAAATTGAAAGAGGAAATTGATATGAAAATTGCTCAAGGGTTACCATGCGAAGATGATAAAGTGTGTAAACTAAATAAATCATTTATGGTCTTAAACAGGCAGCTAGGTGTTGGTATGAAATGTTTGAAATGACATTACAAGAAATTGGATTTGTTAGCTCAGAAGTAGATCACTGTGTTTATATATTGGATAAATCTGAAGTAAAGAAGAATATCTATTTATTATTATATGTCGATGATTTAGTCATAGCAACATACGACTTAGCAACAATGTCAAAGTTTAAAGATTATTTAATGGGTAAATTTAGAACGACTGATTTAGCTGAAATTAGACATTTTATCGGAATAAAAGATAGTAGAAAAAATAATAAAATTGAACTTAGTCAATCGGCTTATATCAATAAAGTCTTAGAAAAATTTGGCATGGATGTTTGTAATCCAGTTAATACTCCAGCTCCAAGTAAATTGGATTATGAAAATTTTAATTCAGATGAAATATATAATGCACCATATCGAAATTTAATTGGATGCCTAATGTATATAATGTTTTGTACTCGGCCTGATTTAAGTACATCAATTGGCATTTTAAGTAGATATACGAATAAGAACATTAAAGAATTATAGCAGTACCTAAAAAGGGTTTTGAGATATCTAAAAGGTACAATTAATATAAAATTAATTTTGTAAGAAACGAAGACTTTGATAACATTTTTACTGGTTATGTCGATTCCGACTGGGCCGGAAATGAAAACGATAGAAAAAGTACTACAGGGTACTTATTCAAAATGTTCGACTCATGTTTTAATTGTTGGAATACGAAGAAACAAAATTCTGTTGCGGCATCTTCGACTGAAGCTGAATATATGGCGTTATTTGAGGCCACTAAGGAAGCTATGTGGTTGAAATCACTAGCAAATAGTATTAAATTAGACTATGAGCAATCCATAAAAATATTTGAAGACAATCTAGGATGTATTAGTATTGCTAACAATCCTACGTACCATAAAAGAAGAAAACATATCGATATCAAATATCATTTTTCTAGAGATCGAATTGAAAGAAAACTAATTATTCTTGAGTATATTCCTACAGTAAACACCTGGCTGATATTTTAACCAAACCATTACCAGGACCACGATTTACCGATTTAAGAGATCAACTTTGGTTTAAACTCTTTTTATTACAACTAAATATGTATTTATAGTTATTAAACTACTAAACTTTTGTATACTTACATACATTTTTTTTTGAATTACTTAATGAATTAAAATTTGTTATATTTAAGAATTCATGAGCTTAACACCGGTTTATAATAATTGAATTTCAATTATTATGTTTTCTAAGAGAAACTGAAAAGAAAGAAACATTTACTTGCATATTGCGATGGACCCATTTCGAAAACCGCCAACGTAATCATCATCAAGCAATTTTGTAATGTTATCAAAGGTTTCACCGGGATTCGAACCGTGAATCACATGGTGAAACTGCAGTAGCCTTTAACCACTAGGCCATCCTGCTGGTATTTGTTTTCATGCTTAATTCAGTTTTTCTCATTTCTACACTAACAACACAATTGAGACATTTTGTCTCTATATTGATTTGTGTGCCATGTAGATTTGTTTTTGTAAAGTTCTTCTTCGTTGCGAATGAGAAGCTTTGTAAACTCGGGCTCAGTTGTACATATTTATATATATTTGTTTAATGGTGTGTTCAGTTTATACTTATATTTAAGAATTCATGGAGCTTAACGCCGGCTTATAATAATTGAATTTCAATTATTATGTTTTCTAAGAGAAACTGAAAAGAAAGAAACATTTACTGGCATAT
Organism: Eurosta solidaginis; assembly: GCA_029619165.1. Lineage (NCBI taxonomy): Eukaryota > Metazoa > Arthropoda > Insecta > Diptera > Tephritidae > Eurosta > Eurosta solidaginis. The sequence continues at coordinate 64,745 of JARSSU010047045.1, forward strand.
TGCAATGGACCAATTTCGAAAACCGCCAACGTAATCATCATCAGGCAATTTTGTAATGTTATCAAAGGTTTCACCGGGATTCGAACCGTGAATCATATGGTGAAACTGCAGTAGCCTTTAACCACTAGGCTATCCTGCTGGTATTTGTTTTCATGCTTAATTCAGTTTTTCTCATTTCTACACTAACAACACAATTGAGACATTTTGTCTCTATATTGATTTGTGTGCCATGTAGATTTGTTTTTGTAAAGTTCTTCTTCGTTGCGAATGAGAAGCTTTGTAAACTCGGGCTCAGTTGTACATATGTATGTATATTTGTTTAATGGTGTGTTCAGTTTATACTTATATTTAAGAATTCATGAGCTTAACACCTGCTTATAATAATTGAATTTCAATTATTATGTTTTCTAAGAGAAACTGAAAAGAAAGAAACATTTACTGGCATATTGCGATGGACCCATATCGAAAACCGCCAACGTAATCATCATCAGGCAATTTTGTAATGTTATCAAAGGTTTCACCGGGATTTGTTAGATTTGAACTATATTGGTCTGATTGGGTTTTACTGGGTTTTCCCAATCCATGCAATAAATGTTGGACCATAATTGAATGATTTCCCAAAGTACTCCACCTGCCACCGTTTAACATTTAGTTTAATCGTTAATATTATCATATTTATATGTTTTCATATAACTTCTGTTTCTTGTTAATTTGGGGAGGTGTGTTGAAGTCACTGTAACAAACATCGCTTTATTGTGATGGCAAAACCTAATGTCAATTTCCCATATGCTTATATGTATATTATTGTAAATTATAAAAGTTATTATTCCAAATAAAAGGGTGGAGCTTTGTCACAACGAATTTTATTTAGATGTGGGAGTGTGGTTCAGTGTAGTATACACAAGGAAAAAAACCTTAAATGACAAGGGTTACAAAAAGTATGGTTATAGCTAGATAATGTTGATAAATTAATTTATTGTTAACAATTCTAGCGACCAGTTTGTCACTGTTCAACTAGATATTGTTAATATTATTTATTTATATTTAACAATGCTAGCGACCAGTTTATCACTGTTCAACTAGTTATTGTTAATATTATTTATTTATTTAGCTTGAACAATATTAGCGACCAGTTTATCACTGTTCAACTAATATTGTTACATATGTTAGTATTTTGTTTAACTTACCTCTTAAGTGGACGAAAATCGCAAAGTGAAAGATATCAGCTTGATAGCGCTTCTTTTATAGCAACAGGTGCTGAGCTTTTACATTGCTATTAAGAGCTTTGTGTAGTCTAATTTTAAATGTTGTGTATATGTGTATCGTAACTAACATATATTGTGGAACATATTGTGGTGCTTTTGTGTATCATAACTAACATATGTTGTGGAACATTTGTAGTGCTTTTATATTAACAGGGTTGTCGTTGATAACTAATAGTACTGAGCATTTATACTACTAAAAGTAAATAGTTATACTCCTAAATTATACTTATGCTACAAAATTCATTTGATATGTACACATATGTATGTGTATGTTTGTTGCAGTGGCATGCAAAATGAACAAGACTAATTGCTTTGGTTAAAGCGAGATAGCTTGTGTTAATACATAGTAGGCTTTGGTTTTGTTATATAAATACCTAATTCCTAAGACTCTTTATGTATACATATATATATTATGATAGGACTTATGTTCTTATTTGTTTGACTAAAAATCTGATTTTGTCAGTTAAGACGCGTATTATAAGTTTCTGATTTTCTGCGGTGACGGGTCGTGGAAATACAAGAATTGAAAAATAAAATTGAGAAAATAAAACGTAGCGTTATTGTTCTTTTGAAAATCGGAAGCTGTTGAATTAGATTAATTATATTAATACTTACTTTTTCATTTGGAGAACGAAATAGCCTGATGTACAATATTGATAGAAGCAAGACGGCTTGTTGAAATAAACATATATTTAAGACCCTTTGTACAAAAATTTAACGACAGCCTTCAGATTTTGCCTCCTTCTCTCGTTGTATATCTGTACTGTAATGTTTGACAGGCTGCACGGTTCAGTAGTAGTGATATAGAAGTATTACATATATGGTATTTAGTAATTTGAATTTTTTGAACTCATTCAGTACTTACAACCTTCTTTCACTAGCTGTGCTTTATATGGAAATTTTACAGTTATGAGTCGTGATTTCCGATCCCCAATAAGAATTTTTGAACGTTATTGAGGCGACTATCGTGAGAAGTGTTATACAATACGTCGTTATCGTACACCCTGCTTCCTGGAAAATGTTTTCGATATAGTTTACATAATCGTAGCTCAGCCACAAATAATGAATTTACATACATCAAAATTTTTTTATGAGTCAGACGCATAGTGTTGGACCCTATAAGATATCTATGATAAAAATATTGACATTAATAAATAATAGTTAAAAAAAAACTTAAAAAACACGCTTTTATAGCAAACCGAACTAAAAAATAGAAAATAATTTTCAATTAAAAAGAGGTTATATAACAGTAGTAGAAGGTCAAACAATCGTCTATAGTTAATCACCTCAAAATAAAATTATAATAAAATTTAAGTTATTAACAGAATAATTTAATTCAGAGTAAAAAGCGTGGGGTGCATTTGACTACATTTCATATCTTTCCTCTCAGATAGTTGCCAATAGAATGATTGTAACATTCAATATCAAGCACCCCACGCTTTTCACTGTGAATTAAATTATTCTGTTAATAACTTAAATTTTATTATAATTTTATTTTGAGGTGATCAACTATAAACGATTGTTTGACCTTCTACTACTGTTATATAAACCCTTTTTAATTGAAAATTATTTCTATTTTTTAGTTCGATTTGCTATAAAAGCGTGTTTTTTTAGTTTTTTTTTAAACTATTATTTATTTTTAATTTTTTAGTTCAAGTAATTTTAAAAGTTTTAGTCGAGAGTGATGAAACCTCGAAACGCCAGCGGTCCATGATGAATCCAACCCCACGGCACCGAAAAGGGCCAAGACGCAGGGAGGCTGGACGCGGTCTTTCGCCGAAAATTGCCAAGGGTCGGCAGATCATTGGCATTATAGACGAGAGCAGCGAAGATGGCAGGATCCCGAAACAACAGTGGAAGTGGATCGAGGCCGCGCTCGCTACGGTGGTCGTTAAGGTTAAAAAGACAAGCCCTGGTCCACCGCCATCTTACACCGATGCAGGGTGGTTCCAGGGCAATGTCAAGCTAATTGCCTGTGACGACGCCAGGTCGGTCAACCTCTATAGGGCCGCCGTCACGCTGATAGGGGTGGTATATCCGGGCGCGCGCCTCAAGGTAGTGGAGGCGCGTGATATCCCCTCACGACCAAGGGCTAGAGCCTGGGTTCCAGTGACGCCAACGGACCCAGCTGACATCCTGGAGCTGCTCCAGGAGTACAACCCGCCACAGGTTTGGAAGTCAACCCGGATAAAACCGAGCTTGTTCTCTTCACGAGGAGGTACAAAGTACCAAATCTTACATCGCCAAGAATTGGGGGTACGTTCTTAGCGTTTAGCGATCAAGTCAAGTATTTGGGAGTCATTCTGGATAGGAAGCTATTATGGAGTGACCATATAGTGGAGCAATCCAAGAAGGCAGCAGCAGAGCTGTTCACCTGCAAGAGGGCAATTGGCACCTCCTGGGGATTCTCCCCTAAGGTGACCTACTGTATTTACACAGCATTGTGCGCCCGATTCTTCTTTATGGTGCCTTGGTCTGGTGGCCTGCACTAGCTAAAAGTACCTATCTTAAAATGCTTCAAAAGGTGCAACGGAGTTCGGAGCTCTGCATTACCGGGGCTCTCGGCTCCACTCCAGATTCCGTTACATACATACATGGATACATAGATACATAGATAGATCAGGCCAAGCTAATAAAAGCGTGTTAAAAAGGGCTCCAGTATGCTCTTTCGTAGATGTGCCATGCATCCACTTCTATCATTAATAAAGGAATGCGTTTTTCGCATTATGTGCAAGGTTTCAAATCTATGGCCATTTGGGGTGGTCACAAGTTCAATTGACCTTATGTCCGTTAACCTTATGTGACCCCACCATCACATTATTGCATTGTCATCGAGCCTTGATACGTGTGCAAAGTTTCAATCAAACTTATGGCCATTCAAAGTGGTAATAAGGCCAATTGACCTTATGGCCGTTGACCTTATGTCACCACACCATCACATTAATGCATTGTCATCGAGCCTTGATACGTGTGCAAAGTTTTAATCAAACTTGTGGCCATTCAAAGTGGTAATAAGGCCAATTGACCTTATGGCCGTTGACCTTATGTCACCACACCATCACATTAATGCATTGTCATCGAGCCTTGATACGTGTGCAAAGTTTCAATCAAACTTATGGCCATTCAAAGTGGTAATAAGGCCAATTGACCGTATGGCCGTTGACCTTATGTCTCCACACCATCGCAATAATGCATTGTCATCGGTCCTTGATATGTATGCAAAGTTTCAAGTTAAGCAGACTTCTCAAAACCGGTGAAAAGTTAAGCTCAAAGATTCCGTTGCATAGATACAGGCCAAGCTAATAAAAGCGTGTTAAAAAAGGGCTCCAGTATGCTCTTTCGTAGATGTGCCATGCATCCACTTCTATCATTAATAAAGGAATGCGTTTTTTCGCATTATGTGCAAGGTTTCAAATCTATGGCCATTTGGGGTGGTCATAAGTTCAATTGGCCTTATGTCCGTTAACCTTATGTCACCCCACCATCACATTATTGCATTGTCATCGAGCCTTGATACGTGTGCAAAGCTTCAATCAAACTTATGGTCATTCAAAGTGCTAATAAGGCCAATTGACCTTATGGCCGTTGACCTTATGTCACCACACCATCACATTAATGCATTGTCATCGAGCCCTTGATACGTGTGCAAAGTTTCAATCAAACTTATGGCCATTCAAAGTGGTAATAAGGCCAATTGACTTTATGGCCGTTGATCTTATGTCACCACACCATCACATTAATGTATTGTCATCGGTCCTTGATACGTATGCAAAGTTTCAAATTAATCAGACTTCTAGAAACCGGTGAAAATTAAGCTCAAAGATTTCGTTACATACAGGCCAAGGTAATAAAAGCGTGTTAATATCGATAGTAAAAATAATGACACTTTAATCCAATCTAGAATAGGAAATGAGGATAAGCAAAAATTTCCCAGTAACATAGAGAATAGCAATATCATAAATAATAAGAAAATAATAATTCACAAAATTAGACTTAAATTAATAGAATAAGTAAATTTTCAACCTACAAACATAAAATACAAAATATAGAATTAATTTATGCTAGAATGCTCATGCATTCTCCAAATGCATAAGCATTCTAAAAAAAAGGGAGATGTAGTGTAAACAGCCAACAATTTAGGGCCAAATATTTAAATCAGCTACCCTGTAACAAAAATAGTCATCAACACATAAAAACGGATTTTCAATTCTTGCTGACATAGCCATTCACACGATTTATACAGGTGTGTGTACAACACACAACCAAACCAATTTGCATTCAAGCAAATTTGCGAACGTTGCATTTCCCACAGAAGTCACAACTCAACACAGGTGTGTAGGTACATATTTTGTATCAAGTTGTATGTAGGTATGTAAGTAAGTATGCTTAAATGTAAATATGTATGCAAGAATATGTTAGAATAATCTTGTATAAATAAGCTGACAACATTTGAATAAAAGAGCAATTAAGCATTGAGCTTTGATCACTCACAACGCAGTCTATTTTATTTCAAACCTTTTACACCTTGCTGTGACCGATTGGGGCTAGTTGGCAGAGCGAAGAAGCGACTGCCGCGCATGGTGGGACGGCCATACCCTTTTAAACGGTTAAGCGTCTGTTAAATAAGTAAGTTCCTATCTAACAAAATTAACACCAAACATTTGTTTTGTATTCATGTATTTCATAACTTATCAAGATGCGATCCTCTGTTGTGTTCCATTTATCGCATAAATCTAGAAATAGCTCTTAAACGGTTGGTGTGATTGAAAAATACTATAAGGCGGGATATGAGGCCGAAAGAAGATCTCTAATGGAGTGACAATCATTTTCGCCTTTCCATATAAAAACCTGGAGATTTTATGAGTAGTACGAAATGGCGGTTAACTGTCGATAATTACCTTACCTTCATAATCTAATTCTGCGGATTTTCTCATGTTATAAATGATTAAGAAACTAACGTTTATCAATAATTTAATATAAACTGTTGCACTAACGGCTTAATGTAAGTTTGGCCAGTTTCAGCCCACTGTGCCAGCGCATCATACTTACTTTCATATTTACATACATCATCTCTAATTTAATCATTTACTTACGCTGGCTAATTACATAACTATGCTCAATCGCTCTCTTATCATCATAGATGGACTTGCATTTATTATACTCAGTTGAGCAGAGCTCACAGAGTATATTAAGTTTGATTGGATAACGGTTGGTTGTACATATATAAAGGAATCGAGATAGATATAGACTTCCATATATCAAAATAATCAGGATCGACAAAAAATTTGATTGAGCCATGTCCGTCCGTCCGTTAACACGATAACTTGAGTAAATTTTGAGGTATCTTGATGAAATTTGGTATGTAGGTTCCTGAGCACTCATCTCAGATCGCTATTTAAAATGAACGATATCGGACTATAACCACGCCCACTTTTTCGATATCGAAAATTTCGAAAAACGGAAAAATTGCGATAATTCATTACAAAAGAGAGATAAAGCGACGAAACTTGGTAGATGAGTTGAACTTATGACACAGAATAGAAAATTAGAAAAAATTTGGACAATGGGCGTGGCACCGCCCACTTTTAAAAGAAGGTAATTTAAAAGTTTTGCAAGCTGTAATTTGGCAGTCGTTGAAGATATCATGATGAAATTTGGCAGGAACGTTACTCCTATTACTATATGTACGCTTAATAAAAATTAGCAAAATCATAGAAGGACCACGCCCACTTAAAAAAAAATTTTATTTAAGTAAAATTTTAACAAAAAATTTAATATCTTTACAGTATATAAGTAAATTATGTCAACATTCAACTCCAGTAATGATATAGTGCAACAAAATACAAAAATAAAAGAAAATTTCAAAATGGGCGTGGCTCCGCCCTTTTTCATTTAATTTGTCTAGGATACTTTTAACGCCATAAGTCGAACAAAAATTAACCAATCCTTTTGAAATTTGGTAGGGGTATGGATTTTATGGCGTTAACTCTATTCTGTGAAAATGGGCGAAATCGGTTGATGCCACGCCCAGTTTTTATACACAGTCGTCCGTCTGTCCTTCCGCATGGCCGTTTACACGATAACTTGAGCAAAACATCGACATATCTTTAATGAACTTAGTTCACGTGCTTACTTGAACTCACTTTATCTTGGTATGAGAAATGAACGAAATCCGACTATGACCACGCCCACTTTTTCGATATCGAAAATTACGAAAAATTAAAAAAATGCAATAATTCTATACCAAATACGAAAAAAGGGATGAAACATGTTAAGGTAATTGGATTGTTTTATTGAAGCGAAATATAACTTTAGAAAAAACTTTATAAAATGGTTGTGACACCTACCATATTAAGTAGAAGAAAATGAAAAAGTTCTACAGGGCGAAATAAAAAACCCTTAAAATCTTGCCAGGTATTACATATATAAATAAATTAGCGGTATCCAACAGATGATGTTCTGGGTCACCCTGGTCCACATTTTGGTCGATATCTGGAAAACGCCTTCACATATACAACTACCACAACTCCCTTTTAAAACTCTCATTAATACCTTTAATTTGATACCCATAAAATTGAAAAAAAAATTGAAAGTGATATCTGAATCCCCAAAACGAAAG
>JARSSU010047046.1:0-85458 GCA_029619165.1 Eurosta solidaginis
ATAGTGGCTTGAAACTGTAAACGGACTATCTGAAAAGCATTTCCATAATATTGTTGGTATATTATAATACCTTTCGGAGTACCAAATTACTCTTCTACCCTTGTTAGCATCATGTCCCCCTTAAGTGCCTTTTGAAATTTATTGTCGGCAGACTTGATTTAGGAACTGCCATTCCCATTCTCATTCTCACTCCCATTCTCATTTCCATTCCCACTCACACCCTCACTCCATCTCCCTCTTCCAATCCAAGTCCCACTCCAACTTATCCTGCCACAATCCCTTTCACTCCCACTCCAACTCTCACTCCCTTTACCCCTCCAATTTTAATATACACAAAACTCTCTTTACGCCCCCATCACAGATCCCTCATATATAGCAACAGACCAAATATTGGATAGCTGCTTCACATATTTGCGAAGAAACCCTAAGAGCCATACCAATAGAAGAATAGGTAGTAAATTCAGACCAAAGATTATTTTTACAAAGGAATTACAACAAAAGGCAACTGATGCAGTCCATGAAAGGAGCAGACACATTTTATGAGGATAAGGCGGGTAAGTAGAATAAAGGTTGTATCGAAAGATCAACTGACTAAAATTTGTATGGATATGTGCAACCTTGCATGCATTCCGATGTGTGATGCACAGCCAGCAAGCAAGCAGGATTATATTAGTAGCGTTCCATTGAGTGCGATATATTTTTCATATTTAATTGTATGGGGTTTTGCACTTAAAAAAAGCTAGAGTACTAATGCTTAGCAAAGTGGTCGGCAGTAAGAACACGGCCAAAAACATCGAGATAAGTACCAAAAGAAGCGTTTTGAACTAAATAACTATCGTCCCAAGGGTGATATTAACAATTTTATTTCTGTCAGGAACTTTGTGCAAAGAGCAATTTTGTTGTGGTTTTGTATTTTTCTAATAAAAAATATATAGTTTTTCTACCATGATTTAAAATGAATGTAATGATAATTATTTTATGGCCTTAATAATTTGATTTCAGAATTTAAGTTTAAATGTATGGGTTATAGATTGGAAAACATACGTAAAATATCGGATGCCCTAGTACATATATCTGTAGGTGCTACCAAGTACAGAGGGTACGCTGTCAAAATTTTTTAACAAAAAATTAAATTGATTCGAAATTGACCCCGATAGATATCGGGACCACAGCGTTGTTGTTGCATTGTAAATGGATATGGTCCGTATCCGGAGCACGCTTCATAGGGACGCAACTATTGATATGAAAAATGGATAAAGACGTAGCAAATTTCGCATTTCGAACACCAGTGAGTGCGAATTAAGCTGTCTGAGGTCTTATTAAGTACGGAAAAGAAGGTTTAGGATTTTCACTGTCGCCTAAGATATATTCTGAAATATGTTGAGCTTTTGGAATGTAACCACACTTGAAACTACAAATCAGGACAACTTTTACAGGTCCGTCCCTTGAGAATAACTATCTACCTATACTTTAATTGAGTAAGGCTACTCGTTGTTGGGTTGACGACACCACCATTTTTCTTAGGACTTCGGCTATAAAAAGATTTTCGAGTATAGGAATAAAACGTTGTGCCTTTGAGGCCAGTAAGTCAACATACAAGACTTAGGCAAATCAGCATCCCGTTTAAGAATCTTCTATGGAGCGTAGGACCATGAAAGCGGCAATGTGTAATTTCGCATGGACAAGTCACCAAGAGTATTGCAAAATCGGATTTATATTTATGCTACAGTTAAGTTAAGTGCTGAGGGTGATTTTATGGTACGTGCTATTCTTAACTATATCGACGACAACGACGAAACTGACAACTCGGTTCAAAACTATTCAGTCAGGGAGTTCTTCTGAAGGGCAAAAAGCAGGTACATACATTTCAATAGCTTTATTCTTTTGAAACTTCTCTCATTTCATCACTTTAACGAACAAGAATTCTTCCCCCCTCCCAAAGAGTTAGGTATACCTTTATAAAAACTTAACTTTTCGACAGCTAGTCATTAAATTTTTACTCTAGGGTCTAGACCACCAAAGTTATTTTTTATGAAATTGATCGGATGGGAATATGCGCAATATCTCTCATTGAGATTTCTACATATATGTACATACATTTATACTTAAAATAAGTTTTGCATGTCGTAACAGCAAACAGGTACTCGCTGAGATTTCATTGCGTGATTAAAATCGAACATGAAGTATGAAGGGTTCAGTAAATAACCAAAAAATATATACACTTTGATAGTACATTTAGTAGAGATATTCTAGTATGTACGTGTACATTTGCACTTAAGTGCATTGTTGATGTCAATAAAAGCATAAAATTGTTAAACATTGCAATGATGCATGCAACAATTTCATGGCTCATCACAACATGCGAAGAGTTATACAGCAACAAGAAAATATATCTAGATTTTGGCTAGATGCCAGCAGTGTGAAGATGTTCGTGGCGATTTGTTATGTTAACCAAAGAAAATGGTGTAAAATACAAATAAAAACATGAATTATATTTAAACCAGAGTATGCAACAAAAAAAAATCGGACCATTTTCTTCTGTTCTGTGCAATTATTCCAAAAAAAACCTTAGATTTCACTTTTTGGTATAAGAAAGGAAAGAAAAGAGAGGAAAGGAAAGGAAATGAAAGTAAAGAAAAGGAAAAGAAATGAAAGGCAATGAAAGGAAGTAAAGGAAAGTAATAGGGAAGTAAAGGAAAGGAAAGAAAAGAATAGGAAAGGAAAGGAAAGGAAAGGAAAGGAAAGGAAAGGAAAGGAAAGGAAAGAAGGAAAGGAAAAGGAAAAGGAAAGAAAGGAAAGGTAAAGAAATAAAAGGAAAATAAAGGAACGCAGAGGAAACGAAAGGAACGCATAAGAATTCAACAAAGCATGAAAGGGGGAGAGAAGAAAAAATTTGAAGTAAAAACCGAAAGCGGACGGCGTGTTATCAATTTATTATCAAATCTTTAACGATTTTCCATCGGGTAAAATTTCTTATTTACGAATTAGCGATTCGTCAAAGGTGAGTTATAGGCGAGGTGTACACGAGTTAGCGATATGATAAAGAAAATTCATAAATTTGGTATCGATAAGAAATCTTCTTGATAAGGTATCGATTTTTTTTATCGAATAATTATCGGTTTGCTAAAAATTTAGCAATTATTTATCAAACTTTTTACTTATTTTATGTTATTTATTTATTTGTTTATGTTATTGAAAAAATTGTTTTCGATCAGTTTGCTAAAATGTTATCGGCGTGGTAACGAAAAGATATCGGTCTTATAAAAAAAGCTGTCGATTTGCTATCAAAAATTTTTTCATTATTGCAAAATTATCAATTTTTAATCGATTTCCTAATTATTCATTCGTTCTGGAAAAAGTTATCGACTTGTAATTAAAAATTATAAAGTTTATAGATTTGTTATCAAATATGCATGAATATTTTATTGAAAATTGTTGATGTATCATCAAAAATTGTACGATTTTTTATCGAAAATTTACAAAATTTTCTATCGTAAAGTTACGATCTCTTATCGAAGAGTTGTCGATTTATTATTGAAGTATTAGCAATTTGTTATCGATTCGTTATGAAACAAATCCTGATAAAACTTCAATACAAAATCGAGATGGAACATCTGTAACCCGCATTCAAAATCGAAAAGAACCAATACCTCGACGATAATATTTCGATGTCGTTAGTAAGCCGATAGAAAAGCAATAACTTTCCAGGTTGTAGAGTACATTGTGCAACCGAGAAGCCTACGAATCCCTTCTCAAAAAGCATGAAATTTTTAGTTTCGGGTAAAAGTTAAGCCTACGAATCTCTTCTCAAAAAGCACGAAATTATTAGTTTCGGGTAAAGTTAACTTCAATCCCTGGGCGAGCTCTAGGTAATTTGGAAACTTCAGGACGCCTGTATGTTAACGCATCGACATCGATATGTCATACACAATCGCCAACAGAGGTGCTTTTCTCCGCTATTCAGAACAACCCGTTTTGTGTTGAGTTATTTACCGCTGCCGCGAGTCTTAAAGAATTGCCGCTACATGGGTTTTCTTAACATTATCTAAGCGATGATAAGCGTTTTATGACCCGCAAATAAAGATGTATACACATGTAAAAAAACACGGCTAATTTATATATTGTTTGTGTTTGTGCTCTATGTGGAATTTGGAAAATAATACGCAGGACCTGTTTCTTTGCGTACTCTGATCATGAAAACTAGAAAAATTGGTAAAAAAAATTATCACATATATGATAAAATACTTTAAAAAAAATCGCATGCAGCACATGAGAAATGTATCACGCACCATATACATCACACAAGCCATGTGAAACTCATAAACGCATATGAACCAAGATCTAAACAGCGATTAGCTCTTAAAATCTCGTAAGCCAGAAAATGCAAAAGTCTGACTACCTTTTCTATGCGGGCTAATGGAATTCTTAGTTTTCGCCAAGAGCTTCGTTTGTAAGTAGTGAAACTAATTTTAAATCGCTTAAATAGATCATTTGGTATTGAATTGAGGGCCTTATAGTATACTTAACTTGAAAAGTCAATATTTTTGATTTAACTTCCTTTAAAGATAAATATGCTTTATATGCTTTGTAGCTGTATGCTCCGCTGCTGCTTTGAAAGCGATAATCCTAGTTTTTTGGTTTTTTTTCTGTGCTGCTTTTGACTGTTACTTATGAATGCTTTCGTATTTGCAATTACAAGGCTAATGCATTACTTATGTTCGCCGAAATGCGTCGCCGAGGTCACGCTACATAAAAATGCGTATAAATAATATGATTTATACGTGAATTTATTTGTGAAAAAAAGAATACTGTTGTTATTAGCAAGAACCCAGATCTACGGAATGGTCAAACAAGCACAACATGGTAAGGAATTTGATGTTGTTGGAAATTACCAAAGTATATGGAATCCGGATAAGTACATATATAACTTGACATTGATCGCGAATTTCTTCTCAGGGCAGGTTTGTTTGGTTTCTCAATACTTTTTTATTTTCTGATAAGTAAAATTTTTAAAGAGGCGACTTTAAAACCTCTTGACCGATATCTTAGCAGAAATATCGTGTGGCTTAGGATATGATGTATGCGGTTTATATACTTCGTGAGTAGTGACAGAAATATGATTTCCATGGAAGTACGATTAGGTTAAGTTAAGTTAACTCATCCATTGACTTGCGTTGGTAGTATTCCCAGAAAGCCTTTGCGACTCCGTGAATAATAAATTCACTTTCTTATGTTAAAAGGCAGCAAAAGCCTTATTAAGCTGGTCTCGATTACCAAATATACTTTTGGAAAGCTCTAAAATTCCTTATACTCTAAGACACATTCTAGAGTAGAGTCCAGCGCAAAAGTATTATACACTTAATTGTTTCCGTTGTTTTCTGTATGCATAAAATGTTATGTATGTATAAAATGTTTGAATTCAGTCAGTTTTAGAGAACGACACTCAAACTGCTTCAGCAGACGGTTGGATTTCAGGTTTCACAAAATTTGTTATACTCCCTCTCATGGTGTGATTCTAAATATGGAAGTCATGTATTCACGGACGGCCCCTTCAATCTTTCCGCAACTTAACATATAGATTATCCGGCTTTCTATCGAAAATATCAGCTTTCACCTTTCCAGAGCTCTTTTACTTCAATAGTGTCATAACTCAAAAAAACCGACTTTTGAGTTAATAACATATAAACGTACCCAATGTCATGATCTATGTTTTATAAAAAAAATCGTTGTGATCAGTTAAAAATTTACCATGTGCTATAAAATGAAAATATGCCTTTATATGCGCAATATATGGCAGTTAAAATTTTTGAATGGCTCTCCTGGAAAATTGTGTTTTTTGAGTTATGACACTATTGAAGTAAATGAGCGATATGTGAAACATTCACCACTTTTGTCTAAGGCCTTCGCATTTTGTTTTGTATGACCCAATTTGACATGCAGAGGAGGTAACATTATACGGTAGCAGTCAGTAGATTGGGATAAATCCATTTCGAGCAGTTTCTGAGATTTATTCTTGTTATGTTTACCACACAGAAGTAACAGTCACTGTTATGGCTCGACGGTTCACATATCACAGGAATTTGATACTTGCAATGGGGTATTTTTTGTTTGCTCATGAGCGTAATAACTCAACACAACTTTTAAATACGAATCTTGGAATCCAAAATTTGTTATTAGCTTCATATGGGGAATCCAATAAGAGTCTGTTGGATTCAAAAGAAATTCCTTGAAAATATACTCGCCACAAGTAAAACAAAAATTGTGTGGACTCCTTAAACACATTCTCTTCGATGGACTCAAAATAAATAGTTTTATGTATGAAACCAGTATTTCAAAAACTCAATCTACTAGAAGAAACTTGAGAGCAGATTTGAAAAAAGTGCTACTTTAAAACGGTTTTATTTATCTTGACTTGACAGGCTGGCTGGCTGACTGGCAGAATTTTGTAATTGAAATTTAAGTAACTTCCCGATAAGCTACATGCTTGAAACTTGGAATATAGTTCACAACCCGATGACAATGCGATAATAAGAAAAAAAACTCCGATACGTGGCGCATGGATCGAAATATTTCAAAAAATCGTATTTGTGGTCCGATTTTTTCAAACTTGGAACACATAATACACACATGAATAGAAAGCGACCTATGAAAAAAAAACTCGCTGCTAGGTGGCGCCAGATCAAGAATTTACAAAAATCGTATTTGTAGTCCGATTTGGCTCATACTTGGAACACATAATACATACAAGATTGGAAAGATCCCAATGAAAAAAAATCGCCGCTAGCTGGCGCAAGGTTCGAGATATTCAAAAAATCGTATTTGTGGTCCGATTGGGCTCATATTTGGAACACATAATACATACATGAATAGAAATCGAGCTATGATGTCCGATTTTGCTAATATTAGGAACAAGTATTACATATAGTCCGATATAAGTGACATCAAAATATTTTGGAGTTCGAGTAGGGACAAGCATACGTGGCGCAGAGTCGAGTAAAGTCTTTGAAGGATTATGTATTGAGGACTTAGATTGTAACAAATTGTCAGAAAAGAGGCCGTGTAATAACGAGCCACTGAATGAACTAAATAGAATGAGAAATAATAGGCAATTATATAAAGACTATACACTTGAAAATAAAATAATTAAAAAAAATTTTAAGTTAAACGGTTTTATTGAAAACTATATTTACATGAAGTAATAATAATACTAAAAGCTAGAAAATAATTAGGTAGTCCTAGGTACTAGTCATCGTACTCCTCATCAATCTAGGGCGTTGATCAGAAAATTAAATAAAAGCGGTGGACTCGTCAAATTTCTATCGATAGTCATATATAAGACCAACTGAACCTTAATCAGGTTATGTTACACCTCACATTTTTAGAAACTTCACGCGCCCAACTGCTTTTATTTAATTGTCTGATCAACGCCCTAGATTGATGAGGAGTGCGATGACTAGTACCTAGAACTTACCTAATTATTTTCTAGCTTTTACTGTTTTTATTACTTAATGTAAATATTGTTTTCAATAAAACCGTTTAACTTAAACATTTTTTAAATTATTTTTTCCACTAGTGTTATTATACTGGCTAGATGGTGAAATTGTCTTGTAATTCGTTGTGTATTTCTCATTAAAGGCTCTGGTTTTTTTAACCAGGATTACAGAAATCAGAGCCTTTAAAGTAATATTAAAAAGCTTATAATCAAACTCACTAAATTTGAAATAAATTAAAAAAAGGGTTTTATACCAATCAATGCAGTACTTAAAACTTTTCTCCTACTTATACTAGATGTGATAATAAAAAAAATATTGAGCATTACTTGTGAATAGTTCCGCCTAGCACTAAGTGCACTTGTTTCTCATGTGCCTCCACAATGCTACTCGTATTAACAATAACACACCGCAGCTACTGGTCATGTTCATGGCATTCCTACGCAAAAAAAAACAAAAAAAATTTGCGAAAACATAAACAAATAGTAAAATTGAATTGCTTAGTTTTCCGTGTCTAAATGTGAACGCAGAAAAAACACGCAAAGGCAATTAAAATTATTTAATTGACATGAGTGCACCACAAAAGCCAAAACACACAAACACATGCACTACTACGTGTGCAACGAGTACTTAAAATCCGAAACAAAAACAAAACATTTGAAGAACATACTAGCTTAAGAAGATAATATCGATGCATGCAAGTGGCTGTTAAGTGAAGAAGCAACACTGAATTGAATAAATACTTAACAACAACAAACTGAGGGTGTGTATCAAAAGACAATTGGGTTGGGTGGCACTAACAATTGCAGTCGAAGTCAGTCGGTAATATGAGAGGAAGATTTAGAATGTTGTTGCGCTGTGTTGTTGTGTCTTCTCTTGCTTTATTTAAGTCAGCAGCAATTTTAGGAGTGCCGAGGTACAATTTTTCATTGCTAAACTTTTATTAACTGGCATTCGGCATGGTTATGGCAGTGTTTCCAGAAAAAAGTAAACAAAATTTGTGAAATCGGTAAAGCAAATTTTTGAAGTTAAACTTCTTTAGGCGCGTTATGAAAAATTGATAAGAGTGCAATTTAAAAAATGTGACACAAAAGTCACATGTTAAAAGGCATTCTGTGTGTATGTTCGCTGTGTTTTGTACGAGCAAACTTGCTTTGAGTGGGATGTATGTATATATTCGAAAAAAAGCTACCAACAAAACAGAAATAGCTCCTATGTTTTTGGTATGTTTTCATGTATGTATTACAAATATACTAATATACTAAAGTAGATTTTATCTAACTTTATCTAACTTGCATATAAGTGTATTGTACTTAATATTGAAGTACACCGTGTATCGGCTGATTGGGCTTTACCAGTACGGTTTCAGGCCTGGTAAATCTACCATCGACCAGATATTCACAATGCTCCAAATATTGCGAAAATCTCGCCGAACAAGAATTACCACACATCACCTCTTCGCCGATATTAAAGCCGCCTTCGACAGCATGAAAAGGAGCTACCTGTGTGCTGATATGTCTGAATTTCATTTCCTTGTGAAATTTATAAGGAATAATTGGGAAGGACCTCTCCGAGCCGTTCGACACTAAACGAGGTTTCAAACAGCGTGTAGAAAATTACACTAGCTACAGAACTTAACCGCGAACAATATTCTATAAAAGGGTGCAATTACTAGCGTATGCTGATGACAGATGACAGCTTACCCTGAAAATCCACGCCGTAAATTCTGCTTACTCCAAACTGGAAACCGAAGCGGAAAAAATGGGTTTAAAGGTGAGTGCAGACAAAGGGAATGAGGACAGCGCATTTGCACCTTGAAAACGAGGCTACTCTTGGCAGCCTTAATTTCGAAATGATAAAAGACTTCGTTTATTTGGGAACCAGCATAAACACAAACAACAATATAAACTCTGAAATCCAGCGAAGAATCAAAATTTCCGTTAAATGCTACTTTGGACTAGGTAGGCATTTGAAAAGTAAAGTCCTCTCTCGGCAAAGAAAATTATGCTATACAAGTCACTTATCGTACAAGTCCTGCTATATGTTGCAGAAGCATGGACCATGACAACATTTGATGAAGCGCCTATGGGAATCTGGGCGAGTAACAAAGATGGTTTAGTCATGGGATGTAGTTTTTCTTAATAAAACAATGTATGATCCATTTTGTTTGAAATTTTGTGTAAAAGTACTTCTGTGACCAGCTCATTATTTGAGAAACTTTTTTTCTGTAAAGTGAACCAAGGACCGACCTATTCCAAAAAATCTTATTTATTGATCTTTGCCAAAGTTAGTATTTCAGAAACTTTTTATACCAGGAAGTGGGCCATGAGCAGACTTTTCTTACAGAAAACAGTATAAAGTGCGATTTGTTTGAAATTTTCGGAAAGTAGACCAGGGCCTGATCAATAAATATTTATTTGTTCAATTTTTCAAATTTAAACTGGAACTTTTTGACTTTGTTGACTATTTTATATTATTATATTGTAATTAATTATTTGCATGCAATTAACAACTATTTTTAATGTCAAAGAAGTATTAGTTCTCTCTCTCGTACATAAGAACACACACCCATTTTTTTTTCTCTTTAATGGCTAACTCACTGACATTTAATTAGAATGACTAATGATAAAAATTACAACCTGTTTTGAATCTGAAAACTTGTGATTACGAATCTAAACAGATAGCATACATATTAAATTTGTAAACTTTTAAATTACTGGCAAATTTAAGCTTATGAAATTTTTTTCGTATTTTTTCTAACCAGCGACATTTTAAGCACCATCATTTCCTTTAGAGCAAACCCACCCTTCTTGCACTCCACCCTTAAAAAAAATTGCATGCATTAATCTGTTAAAGGCTTTACCTTTATTGATTCAAATTATCGACTTTATGCTTCTTTAAAAGCCTGTTATTACAGTTTTTTATTACATTCAAATGCAAACCTCTATCGCATATGCACATACATACATATGTCTTTTTTTTCATTGCCTTTTAAGTTACCATGCATAATGATGCTTATTGCCCAGCAGCGCTTGGCAGTATTAGCTACACTGTAACTTATTCAAATACTGATCATTTTAAGCTACAACTGTATTATTTTCTAAATATTTCTTTACGTTATTTGTATTAGTAAACGAAATCTAGCATTTCAATCAAATTGCTTGCATGTGCAATGCTTGCTAATGTTCTTCATGGTTTGCAAGTAGAAATGAAGATCCTCACAAATATAATAAGCAAGATAAAAAATAGGAATTTTTGGCTATACAGTGAACATATGTATATATTACTTATCCTCCTGATGGTAAATGAATATGAAATCATAAGCGTAACTCAAATTGTCATACCAAGTTCGTTTCTTAAGTCTTTTGTTAAAAAAGAAAATACATTGCTTCTGTTCCAAAATTATTTTTGGGAAATATGTGATAGCTGAATGGTTATAGCAGCGGAGCTGGCGAGCTTTGCAAATTGTCTAAGTTTCTCCTTTCTTCTATTCTATTTAAATTAAACAAGTAAGGAAGGGCTAAGTTCGGGTGTAACCGAACATTGCATACTCAGCTAAGAGCTTTGGAGACAAAATAACGGAAAATCACCATTTAAGAAAATGAACCTAGGGTAACCCTGGAATGCGTTTGTATGACACGGGTATCAATGAAAGGTATTAATGAGTATTTTAAAAGGGAGTAGGCCTTAGTTCTATAGGTTGACGCCTTTTCAAGATATCGCCATAAAGGTGGAACAGAGGTGACTCTAGAATGGTTTGTACGATATGGGTATCAAATGAAAGGTGTTAATGAGTATTTTAAAAAGGAATGGGCCATAATTCCATAGGTGGATGCCTTTTCGAGACATCGCCATAAAGGTGGACCGGGGGTGACTCTAGAATGTGTTTTTACGTTATGGGTATCAAATTAAAGGTACTAATGAGGGTTTTAAAAGGGAGTTACCCTTAGTTTTATATGTGAAGGCGTTTTCGAGATATCGGCCAAAATCTGGACCAGGGTGATCCAGAACATCATCCGTCGGGTACCGCTAATTTATTTATATATGTAATACCACGAACAGTATTCCTACCAATATTCCAAGGGCTTTTGATTTCGCCCTGCATAACTTTTTCATTTTCTTGTACTTAATATGGTAGGTGTTACAGCCATTTTACAAAGTTTTTTCTAAAGTTATATTTTGCGTCCATAAACTAATCCAATTACCATGTTTCATCTCTTTTTCATATTTGGTACAGAATTGTGGCATTTTTTTCATTTTTGCTAATTTCGATATCGGAAAAGTGGGCGTGGTCACAGTTCGATTTCGGCCATTTTTTATTCCAAGATAAGTGAATTCAGATAAGTACGTGAATTAGTAAGTATGTAATTAAGAAATATATATCGATTTTTGCTCAAGTTATCGTGTTAGCGGCGAGCGGAAGGACAAGCGGTCGACTGCTAATTTTTTTTTAGCACACATATAGTAATAGGAGTAACGTTCTTGCAAATTTCATCACGATATCTTCAACGACTGCCAAATTACACTTGAAAAACCCTTAAATTACCTTATTTTAAAAGTGGGCGGCGCCACATCAGTAGTCCAAACTTTTACTAATTTTCTATTCTGCATCATAAGGTCAACCTACCTACCAAGTTTCATCGCTTCATCCACATACCAAATTTCATCAAGATACCTCAAAATTTACTCAAATTATCGTGTTTAGGGACCGACCGACTGATATGGCTAAATGAATTTCTTTTTTCGACCAGATCACTTTGATGCATAGAAGTCTATCTCTATTTCGATTAGTTTATGCCGTTAGGGTTGCCGTTATGGCGAACAAAGTTAATATACTCTGTGAGCTCTGCTCAGCTGAGTATAAAAATGAAAAAATTTATCACAACAATAATAAGATAAAATAAAAATTTGTTTAGGCCTTGAGCTCGATACGAATCCGCGATCTGAAAAATTATGTAACTATCAATTATATTAAAGAAAAATGTATTTAGTATCGATGTTTTTCAGTCAGCAAGAGTCAAATATTTGTTTTAACTTAATTGGGGCCTCAATGTTCAATTAGAGCTCAAAGCCAGGACAGTAATTTTTATGATTGTTATTGTTTATCAAGAAGAAATTCCGAGCTCTAGGCCACACATATATATTAGTAATAAAAATGCATTATTATACCATATATGTTGTATTTATTTATTTTGTCGATATTTCGATTTCAAGTTGCATTCACAAGTCCCTGAAGTGATTTCTAATTGAAATCGAAATATCGACAAAATAAATAAATACAACATATATGGTATAATTAATTACATTTTTATTACTAATATATATGTGTGGCCTAGAGCTCGGATATTCTTCTTGATATAACTTTTGAACGGCCGAAAATAAAAAGAAAAACAACAAAGATAATTATTGTTGTTTTTTTAATTTTTCTATAATTGAAAAATTGTATTTTGTTCTGGAATAACAAGCAGACAATTTTTCAGACAAACTGCCATAGCTGCACATATAGATCCATTCCAAGGGTGTTAAGCTTCATCATCAGTACGCTTTTCGCACGCTGCGCTAATCGTTTAGCTATACAGCAGTGGTTTATTTGACTGATAAATTGCTACTAATATTCCTTTTTACCAACCTATCTCTTTACCGCTGATTATATATAGCGCCAGTATGAGCATGAAAGTGGTATTTTTTTCGAGCAGTCCCGGTAAAATTCGGTATCCACGTTGAACCGTTCTTAACTTGCTTAGGTTGATTGACCTCGCCGTTATTGCACCCTATGGTGACCCAATATGCCGTAAAATGTGTATTTTGGCTGTTCCTTGACTTTAGCGTCAACAAGCTTCTAATGGAACAAACAGCTGATAATGCTATGAATCATACAATTTCCAAACTTACCCAGAGCTCCTACATTAAAACACTCGTATATTGTCGTATCCCACAAAATGAAAAAACTCTCCTATACAGACCATTTGAATGCGTTCTGAACTGTACAGTTACGACACAAAATGCAATCAAACTGCCGTACGTGGAAGTTCCTCATATTTCCCTAAATTGCAATATAGCTCGTACATATAAATAACATCACATAAGTATGAATTTTTTGATAACAAATCTCCATTCCGAATATTCTACATACTATGCTAGAGTGTGTAATCACTATGAGTGCTAACCTCACACTGTAGTCAGCTTTTCAATTTTAATTCTCAGCAGATGACCACCTATTTACATTTAAACGAATTAAAGAAATGAGGGTAAGCAAATAACCCGTACCTATGCGCCTATGTAGAAACGTGTCTACTTTCTATGCAACTTTACTTTCAAATTAGCAAGTCAGAAAGTCTAAGTTCGGCTGAAAATGAACATTACATACCCAGCTGCGCAGTCGAAATGCTATTGTTGTTTGCGTTGTGGGGCTAATATTGTCATAAGGCTGCGCAATAATACATATATGACTCTATTCTGAACTAATTTTCGTTCAAAAGAAAAAAAGGCTATAGAGGGTACGACCAATGAGCTTGAGCCGGTAAAAATGCAGTTTTGTTTCAGATATGGATATATCCCTACAAAAACTGTTTATTTTAAAATAAAAATATGACAGAACAATAAAGATACAAACACAAGTTCCATTGTACTAAAAAGTGTTATTGCCCGTTAAGGGTATTTTTTACCTAGCTATACTGACTTACAAACACAAATGTTTCTTTTATTTCAAGGTCATCTGATTTATCAATTTTAAACATTAAACCCCCTGTGACGGGGGTCAGATGGGCTTACCCAACCTCATGCATTGTGAGTAGACTGCACGTATTTTTATGGAGAATGGCAGATCGGGCGGCACTAGCCCCATCTGGTATGAAAAAGTAGCCAACTTGCAACTTTTGTTGCAAGCAAAGCATAAGAAGAAGAATTGAAAATTGGTTTGGCTAAGGGTGATTTTACACTTTGCAAGCGAATTATTGTTCCCACTGGTTGGTAATTTCCTAAAATTTTTCAAAAAATATATTACAAAGTTGTTTCTTGTATAATGAGAATACTTAAAACAGTGCTTCGCGAAATCTTGCATGTTAATGGCCAAGGCGAAATAAACTTTCCATTGCCAAGCCTGAAGATCATTTATATTTACAAATACAACATCTTTGTTGATGTTGGCGAGGTTACTGGAATGCATAAGTTTGCGTTGAACGCATCTATATGAAAAACTTCATATTGGTTGGGCCATAATACAACCTTGGGTACTACAACTTAGTTCAATATATATTTTATTCAATATTTTGTTTTTAGTTCAACCATACCATACTTAGGTAGAATATAAGTCATATGTAGTTAAATACAACAATTTTATTGCAATATTTGTTAAGGTTTGACCTTGAAATCTCGGCGTTGTCTTCCAACGATTTTGAATTTCTTCACTCAGTCTATATAATTGGGCAAAAACAATGTCTCTGCCAATTTCAATTTAATATCTTTAAGGGATTTTGATTTACGGCTTGTGTGGGGTGGTGCCACGCCCATATTGCAAAGTACAGCTGAATATAAAAACGCTCATATCAGATCACTTCAAAAAGCGATAGTACAAAGCTTCAAAAAACAAAACAGCTATAAAATTTACATCACAGGTTCTACAACAAAAACTGTTACATGGACTAAAAGCATATAATATATTGGCAGCTTCAATTTTCTGTCGATGGTTTGTAATAGCACATATTTCACGCTTAAAATGTCAAATTGTATTGTCGTTCGATGCACCCAGAACATGAAGCAATACAAAGTGCTGAGGCTTCGCAATAGATGACTACAGTGGCGTAGTCGTATGAAACTAGAAGAAGATATGAATTAGTTAGATTATTAAAAAACTAATTGTCGACCCAGGAGTTGATGTAGGGGGTGATTGCAAATATATTCTTTCCCATATCCCAGTACATGATAAAATATTTATAATGTTGTTACCTTAAGCTGGAGCACTGGAGTATTGGAAACGCGTCCTTTCCAAGTCTCTTAGTTGCTCCCAGACTCTTCCGTCTGTTATACTAGTCAATATGCTGATTGAGATGAAATTCCAACAACATATTCAACCACATAAACTAATGTATGATAATAATGAACTACAGTTAAAGTTTTAGGCCTTATTAATAAATAAACTAAATTGAAATTAAATTAAAAATGGAATATCAAGAAAATTCGTTTTGCAGATATTTTAACTCAACTCAGTGATCCACTGGATAGTGCATGCAGTCATAGGGGGCTTGTAACCCTTAGCAACTCAACTTTCTTTACTGCCGCTCTGCTGTTTTACTTACTGCATTTACATATTCACTTCAACATTGGCATCGATGAATGTGTTTGTGTTAATGCCTTATCAACAACGCAAAGCAAAGAATCATAAATAAAATATGCAAATATCTTGTCGATGTGGCTATTTGTAAACAATGTTTCATGGCGATAAGCTGCGCGCAGTACAAACGTTCTTGAACTCGTACTAATTGTTTGCATGAAGATTTTGCTGTTGTTTACTGCTATAGCAAGATATTAGATTGGAGTACCCATAAAGGCATGAAATAGGTATATAGTAATGGCTTGAAAACAAAAAAAATCTCTTTTCCTTTTAGAAACTAATAAACATGTTTCAAGGCAAGATATTGTATTAGATATTTCCTAGAAATAATAAAGCAATATAAGCAATTGAAAAGTTTGGGACGTTTTCACATGCTTGTCGTTTTCACATCCGATTTTATGCTTGGTTACCATTTAAGCTCAGACGTGTTGTAAATGGTAAAGTGTACTGGAGCTGGAATGTACTGAAAGCATTTCCCAGAAATGCAGTCATACCGACTTTCTAAGCAATGCATTGTCTTAATTATGGAAGCCTCTGCCAAAGAGAGAGCAGCAAGGCTGGTCCAGTAGAGTACAGACTTAGACATTAATGTAACGATTTTGCCAACAGCCACACTGTCTTAAGGGCATTAGACTCTAACGTGATAAAGTCGGATATCCTGCGAAGGTGTGGAGCCGCGCTGGCGTTCACAACGCGTCTCAATGTGTCCCTTTGCATCTCATCTGCAGAAAAGGTTCCTAAGTGAACGAAAGCGCTGAGATCGGGGAATATATTATAAGGGCAACGGACTTGCTGTGGACCAACCGGGATTATTCTGAGGTCTCACCGTCCATATGACCATGCTTTGTTATAAAAAGGGCTATCATCCTTCTGAAGCTAAACAAATATACATTCGAATCAGTTACAGGTGCCATTACTGGTCATTGTTTTTTGCACCGATGATTTGACAGTTACGCAAACCAACAAGCTCCGTCTGCAGAAGTTGTAAGGAAGAGGAGACAGACTATTCGATTCATCATATTCTCTGCCGATATCCAAGACTGCATCTCAGAATTTTGGAGGCACAGATTTTCGACAGTCCGGGGTAGAAGTTGGAAATGAGCTCCTACTTATGGTCATCAGAGAAAGAAAGTATTTAGGGACTACTAAGAAGTAGTCAAGTTGAGGAAAATGCAGTTAAAAGGCACTTAATAAAGGCCAAAAATGTCTTCGAATGGAGGGATGGAATTTCCCAGGCACGCCCCCTTAACATACCCGAACCTATCATTTTAACTCCTGTACCTATTTGGGTCTTATTCGCAGTTCGCGATCGGATGAGTAAGTAGTTCTTGGCTTTATACTGTTTCGGCAATTTCTGTCTCATTTTGCGTTTCCATCTTTGTTTGGCTTCCCGCTTTGGACTCACTTTCGGTATTGGCCCTAGTTTAGAACTCAGTTTCACTTTCGCAACTTTGCGTAGATTTCTGTTGTGAATGCAGTCTCTGGTGCCGTTCCAGTTTGGGTTTTTATTTCAGCTTAAATTTTTTTTTATATCCCAGTTTCGATCTATATTTCGGTCCGTGTTATGTATCAGTTCAAACTTCTTATTCAATGTTTAAACTGGAGTGTTTTATTGCCATTTTGTATTCGGTTTCGGTTCGATTTTTCATGTTGCAGTTTTCTTACGAACTCGTTTCTGGTTTCTGTTCCGGTTTTGATCTCTCTTTTAGTCTTTACATCGGCTTTTCTTTCGGTCTCAGTTCCAGTTTCGCTACTTATTTATAACCGATTAAAATCATGTTTGCGTTTCCGTTTACGGTCTCATTTTTGGTCTCAGTTCCAGTTTCGCATCCCCTTCACTTCAGATTTCGGATTCGACTTTAACCTTGATTTTACGATCCAGTTCCTATCCTTCTTTCCTTTAGGTTTCGATCTCCGTTCAAGCCTTCTAACCGATACGTATGCGGTGTATGTTGCAATTTCATCTTCCATTGAAATTTCAACTCCTGTCATTTTCTTGACTTCAGTTTAACTACCAATTTCTCCCCATTATGTATGCATCTTCGATCCCGCTTTCAGTTGTGTCTGTTTCGCTTCCGGTTCGGGTCTCATTTTCATTCTTGCTTCCAGTTCTGCATAGTTGGATGGTAGCGTGCCCCGCCTACCACACCGAAAATCCTGCCCTCACGCTCCAGGCAAAGCAACATCAACATTTTAGAAACAAGTTTTCAATTTGAACATTTTTATAAGCGAGGGTCGCACCTCGGCAGTGTCTGGCAAGTCCCAGTGAAAACTCATCTGTCTTGCAAATGCCGTTCGGAGTCGGCAAAAAACAAGTAGATTCCCTCGGTACAGTATTTGGTGTTGAATTCAATTTTAATCCCTCTTCCGATTCCGAGCCGGCATTCCTATACCTTGATTTCTTTCTTTTTGGAGTTTTGTTTTGAATTCGGCTTCCGTTCCGGTTTATATATTTATTCGATTCCGATTTCGGCCTCCATTGTGGCTAAGTTTTTTATTTTGATTTCAGTCTCTTCTACTTGTTTCGATTGCCCTCTAAGTCCTTTATGTAGTTTGTTTCTCATTTGGTCCCGGTTTAATCTCTAATTTCACAACCCATCTAGATCCAGTTGCTGCTCCGCATTCGTGTAGAAGAGAAAATCTCAGCCGGTTTATATTGGAAGGAGTTTCCACACGGCTAGTCGCAACCCTGTGCACTTTATGAACTTTAGGATCTTTTGGTGTAATGTTAAATGAAAGATAGAAAAAGAGTTTGCTTCTCTTGTTGTTACCTTTCAAAGCTAGTTATACTGGCTTGGGCTGTAAAACCTCTCTTGAATAGGAATCGGACTCAGGGCATATTACGGAATAAATTAATTAACCGTTAGAGCCCAAGCTCAATGCAAATTTAATCAACTTTGAAACATTTTATAAAATTTATTCATACGGCGTACCGTAGGCGCTTCCATATTTTACTATAAAATAAAATAAAAAAAAATGCTCACATAAAAACCATATCAAACACAAATTTCCGAAACAGTAGACTCATCGTAAATTGCAATCAAAAGCGAATATCTTAAACTATTCGCTTTTTACATACAATAAACAGTTATCCAATTTTTCGCTATTTTACGATGATAGCAACCACCTGAGGCTGCTGCAACAACAACTACTAAGACGACAACAAGCGCCATCAATCCAGCGCTAACTAGTTACGAGAGGTCTTTACGCAAAGCGAATTTAAAATAAAAAAATGTTTAGGCATATATATACATAGGGGGTATTCCATCCCATTTCGACCAATTTTGAACCCGATCCCCTTTAGAATTGGCTGAAAGTTTTTCTTCTTTTTCTAGCTTACGAAAGACGTTTTTCAGAATTTTTTCAAAGTTTTTCTCCAACTCAAAAAAAGTTATGAATTTTTAAAAAAACACCGTTTTTGTTTTCAAAATGCTATAACTTTTTCAAAAATTGACCGTTTGGGATCTTTTTTTTTAATTTGTTTTTAAATGTACTTTTCGGAAAAATACAAAAAAATTTTTAAAGTTTTTTTTTAATTTTTCAGTTTTTCGAGATTTTTCGAATTTCGCCATTTTTTTTTCTCATAAAAAACTTCAATCAATCCTGCAATCATCCCCACTAATCCCGGAGTGGGCCGATTTTTTTTATATTTTTTTTTATTTAATTGAAAAAAAATTTTCAAAAATAAATTTTTTTTTATCAATTTTATTTATATAACAAAAAAATGTAAGAAAATGATTTTTAAGTATTCTTTTCTTTATAATTATGTAATCTACGATTAAAATAACCAGGATTAATGACTGACACAGTAAACATGTAAGTTTTCTAAAAATAATGTAACATATATAAAGAAAAGAATACTTAAAAATCATTTTCTTACATTTTTTTGTTATATATATAAAATTGATAAAAAAAAATTTATTTTTGAAAATTTTTTTTTCAATTAAATAAAAAAAAATAAAAAAATCGGCCCACTCCGGGATTAGTGGGGATGATTGCAGAATTGATTGAAGTTTTTTATGAAAAAAAAATGGCGAAATTCGAAAAATCTCGAAAAACTGAAAAATTAAAAAAAAACTTTAAAAATTTGTTTGTATTTTTTCCGAAAAGTACATTTAAAAACAAATTAAAAAAAAAGATCCCAAACGGTCAATTTTTGAAAAAGTTATAGCATTTTGAAAACAAAAACGGTGTTTTTTTAAGAATTCATAACTTTTTTGAGTTGGATGAAAAAATTTGAAAAAATTCTGAAAAACGTCTTTCGTAAGCTAGAAAAAGAAGAAAAACTTTCAGCCAATTCTAAAGGGGTCGGTTTCGAAATTTGTCGAAATGGGATGGAATACCCCATAGATATAATGAAAAGCCTACCTCCACAAAAACAGCAACAAAAAAATACACAGTTGCTTTAGCATTGCTAGCAGGTGTGGCTTATGACCGCCATTGCCTTCACAAAAACGTTGGTACAAAATGTTAGGAAGCGTTACCGTTACTTCATCGACGCATTAACTCTTCTGCACAAGAAAAGTTAGCAAACCGGATTTTTTAAGTTTACTGCACTAAGTTCATTGTTTTTGTTGTTGTCTGTTAGTAATACAAATACTGCACACATTGGATGCTAGTAAAGATCGTAAATCTAAGGTTCTTGTTGTTGCTCTTGTGGCTCTTTGCTCTTTATTATCTGGTATCAGCTTTAGAGGCCGTAAATATTTTAAGATATGAGCCAACTCTCACGTATATCTCAGATGGCTTAATATCACAATCGTTGTTACTGTTGCCGTTTTTTTTTCTTCGCTGCCAGATTTTTATTATTTAGTTTGGTTCTTTTCCCAGACAATTTCATTACTCAGCTTGCTCTACTCGTACGATGCGATAATTACTTTTGTAATTCTGGTGAAGTTGAACAAAGTGTTATGGCGTTTTTTTCGCTGTACAGGGTGGCGATAAAATAAATTTACATCATTACAGCACCGATTTCAAATTGCCCGCATGCAATGTGAGACCTCTTAAAAATGGTTGAACTTGCAGAGAAATTGTTGAGCCTGTAAATTCTAAAAAAAAATTTAGAAAACACAGAATCAACTCATTTCAATTTAAACGGTAAAATGCATTACAGTGCATTTTCATACTCGTTAAAAGAGACTCCTTTTTATTGATCATTCAACCAGTTTTGAGCTTCAGAAGTATCAAAAGACAAATTTTATTTGCCTCGGACAAAAGTTAGACCCAATACTCGCAAAGAGTGTTTGATTTCTACACATAAGTCAACAACGAGGGTAACCGTAGCGTGAACGCAAACGTAAACATAAGCATATACATAACCGTAATTGAAACATATTTGAGACCCCATTGAGAACTAAAACTCAGCGTAGGCATTGGCGTTTGGACTTTAACTTTGATCGTAACCATAATAGTTGCCATAAAAATCATAAATATATCAAAGTTTTCGGTATAATTACTTTGACCAGAATTGTAACCATAATCGTAACCGCAACAGTAACTGTAACCGTAGCCGAAACCGTTACAACCATAACCTTCAGCGTTGCCATAAACGTAACCGTAACCATAACCTTAACCTCAACCCCAATATTAATCGTGTCAGTATTCTGACCGTAACCGTAACAGTAACCATTACCATAAGCGTAACTGTACCTTAACCGCTACCATAATAGAACGTAATTAAAATCATAAGTTAAAAAAAATCGTTTCAGAGTGGCTCTATTATAACCATAGTTCTGGCGGTAAGTATAAACGTAGCGTTACCATAACCATAGACATATTTGTAATTTATTAGCAACTGTATCAGAAGTACTATAGTACAGATAATGGTTTCTCCATACCAAATTTGACAGGGATGGCGGAAAATCATTCCATTATACACCAATTATCCACCCTGTCGGAAAATCAATACAGCAAAACGAATTAATACTATGGTAACTTTAAGCACAACCGTAGTGTAACCATAACTATAATTGCTACTAAGCTCTAAACTGTTACCACAAATGTAGTTGTAACTGAGACAATAACCATTCATATATCCATAAACGTTACATTAACTTTATATGTTACAGCAAACTAGTCTGAATATTATTATAATCATAATTGTAGGTTGGGTCTCATGAAGCCGGTCACATGGACTGATTGTGTCCATTGTGTGATCAACATTTTGCTCGATGACCAAAAACTGAAAAATCTCACCAGGAACTCGATCTTTGTCATAAATCACTCCCAGTTTCTTTGGAAGTGCTGTGGAGAAGTTTTCTGCCATCATTCCTAAATGCTGGCTCGATTTCTTGTAGATGTGTCCTCTTCTAAGTAGCTGTTATTGTTGTAGCGATAAAGGCACTACCTTTAGGCTTTGGGGACTGTTATCTATGTTAAAGATCTTTTCCAGATTTAGATCTGGTACCAGTTGGTAACAAGCACCACTGAGATACCAGCCCGATTATCTCGAAAGCAATTTAATATAACCACATTAAAATTCTGGGCCATCCCGCCCTCAACCCTACATCCCTGAATAAACTGGGGTCGCTAAAGCCTCGCCTGCTAAATATGTGTATAACACATTCGTGTTTGTAACAGGATTCCTCTCGAGTTAATTAGGTTGACCATTGGATTGGGGTAGCAAGAAGCTTTAAAGCTTTGCATTGCATTTATCAACCTCTTAGATCCAAGCTGGAGTCAAAAGGCAGGGTGCAAATACAGAAATTTTAGCACAATTATGAGATATTGGCGATCTAATTTTATTGGTAAATAAGAACTCCCCTCCATCGTGTGTATTGCTACCTACCCATGCGCTACGATGCTCATTCACATTTATGGTTTATTTGTGATACCCGCAGCATCTGCTGTTTATCTCTCTCCAACACATGCGTCATTTTCGCCCGTACCATAACCGTCTGCGACTGACATGAATTCAGTTTCCCTATTCCACTGACGTGGTAGTCCACCAGACACCATTACGATAGCTATATTTTCTCGTCTAATTTTGCAAACGTATTTAAAACATTCCTGTTTTAAGTTACAAGGTGAACGTTTTTATTTATTTTATTTTTTTTTATAAATAAAAAAGTCAATTCATTTTAAACGGTATTTATTTTACATGGCTCAAATTGACCCTGAAAAATTTATTTCTATAAAAAAAACATCAACAATATATTCCACATTATATTTTTTCCAACAAAAGCCTTTCACCTATTTTAGAGTACATTAAAGTTCATCAATCTTTCAAAAAAGAGAAAAATTCAGCGCTTAAATAAAAGATATTTCATGTCAACATGCACGATATGCATTTTATAGTTAGCTTTCCAAAGCTTTCTACGGCTTTTAAAGTCCCGGATGACGTTCTCTAAGAACAGTGATGGCGATCATTAATGCCTGAGTAATCCATCAGAACAAAATAAACTAGAAATATAAGATTCGCAACAACCTCACTGACGCGGGCCGCTAAAAAAACTTATGACTTAAATACTTAGATGGTTGTCTCCCAGACACCTACCTTAAACGGGCGTCAAAATATTGTGACTTAATACTGAGATGGTTGTCTCCCAGACACCTACCTTAAAACTAACGTGGTAGACTCGTAGACACTTTTCCGCTCAAAGTAACGCATGCGCTCCCATCAAACGCTTTCAACACACTAACTTATGCACGAGTATGCAATATGAAGGTAAAGAGAGAGCGTGAGCAGATGTGTGTAAAATAAAGGCCCATAATCTATTTTTCTGTTTGTTGGTGTCTGTAAGACTACCACGTCTGTTTCAGAGGGATAATTGTTGCCCTTTGGACTTTTGCCCTGTGATTGAGATTAATACTGGGTCTGCATACAAATCCCAAGCTAAATGTATACCATACCACCCACCTGCTGGTTTTTTTTGAGGATGTTTTGCTGCCACTGCTTATTAGATAGATATAAGCGAAGTACTTTCCATCCTATATCGTTTACATTTAGGATACATTGTTGTTAGTCGTGCCTCGTCTTAGACGATTAATCTCGCAATATATTAGTCATGAGACCAAGAAGCACCTTTTCCACTTAAATTCACATTTCAGTAGACATATGTCCAAAGTTATTGAACGATCAATCATCGCCAGTCGGTAAACTGCTTTGCACCGCCAATCAACCTCTCGAGGGCAGCGAGAGTCTAATATTTACCTCCGTTTGCCTTCTTCGAGTAAATCAAGAGCTTTGATGTTCCTTCATTTGACTTATCATCCACTTCCACATTTTATCTTTCCTTTATTGTCATATAGCTATTCTTTCCTCCCAATTACGAAGTTGCAGTTTTCTTCTTCCCAAGATTTGGCTCCCTCTGTCCTACAGCGTTATACATACATGTCTGATGTGCAGCAATATGCTCCATATATTCTCTTCCTTATGTTTAGTTTACAATTCTTGGTGATTCATCTGCGTTGTACGACCACTTGCCGACAAGGTAAGCTCAGCGGTCTGATATTAAATCTGAGGAAAAAAACTGTCTGCAAAAGCCTCACCCTTTTATGTGTAAAGCCACCATTGCCCTCACAGCTGGTCCAATATCGGGAAAGCTGTTGTTACCCGTGCAACCTACAACCTTCTACAAATCATTCAATAGGCTCGATCCGCATAACACCTTGGATTAGAGGGCTCAGCTCTTCTCTGCAGCGAGATGACGGATATTCTTACCTGTGAAAATTTCATCTGATCAAACCAATTTACCCACTTCAGTAGCATCAAAAGGTGTGGGCTTTGAACTTATTTGATATCACCAACCATGCATATGTTAACAAAATTCACCATAGATTTTCAACCATATTTTATTTTAGTTCAATGTCAATGAAAACGAAAACCTTAGCGGATACAATAAAAATGCTTTCAACTTTTGTCAATCATACACCCCTTTTGTTTGATCAGATTATATGAATATGGGCTTTAAGCAGCCTTTTTATATGTTCTTGTCTTTTTTATTTATTTTGTTGTTGTTTTTTTTTCTTGCGTATAAACTAAAACGCATGACAACGCACTTTCAAGGCGCATCAGATACGCATATATGGCGAGCATCAGCTTTCAATTTCGATCAATGCGTAGCGCATTCAACGCACCATGACAGCAGGCGACACGCGTGCAGCAACAGGCAAACAGCAACGGATTGGCAGGGGGAGCCATTGTCTTAATATGCACGCCTTTTACGCTGTCTTTGAATTGCGTGCAAAGTATAATGAAGAGAAAATGGATATTCGTAAAGATAGCTGACAAAAATGTTTGCATTTTAAAATCACGTTGAAGAACAATACAAAATGCAAATGAAAATATCTGCTTTTAGAATTTTCTTGTTGAAAAGTAAAAATAGCACACTTTGGAGTTCGTTCCTTAAGTCTTATGTTGGAATTATGCTGGAGGGAAAGATGCATCACGTTTGTAAGGTTAGGTTAGGTTCAAGTGGCTGCCGTCCACATTGGAGCTGCACACTTAGGCCTTTATAGGCCCATTGTGAAACCACACGGATTTGTTCCTACTCTCCTAATCAAAACACTTCGTTGATTTTATGAAGCTAACTAAGCGTCGCGTATTGACCTCAGCTATATCAGTCAGATCTACGAGAAAAATCTTGCCCATAAAACGTTCCCTTCTTCTACCGAGCGCTGCAAATTCACAGAGTGATGCCTAACAATTTCAGGTTCTTCTTCGTTGCCGCAGCTTCTACAATAATCATTAAATGGAGCGCCAATCCTTTCCGCATGCGGTCCAATACAAACATGACCAGTA
The DNA here is from genome assembly GCA_029619165.1 of Eurosta solidaginis. Lineage (NCBI taxonomy): Eukaryota > Metazoa > Arthropoda > Insecta > Diptera > Tephritidae > Eurosta > Eurosta solidaginis. The sequence goes on from JARSSU010047046.1 coordinate 25,562, forward strand.
AGAAGACCTACACCTAAGGAAACATCCCTCTTAGGAGGGTGAGAAGCTCTCGCGATCTCTTCTCATTCATTCCGGCCATGTGAGTTTTGCCGTGTGGCATCTATCATGATGCTTCCATCTGGCTCCCGCCTCCATAAGCAGAGCCTCCTTTATCTTGAGCTTGCAGGTGGAGAGCGGCATGCTCAACCTCTTCCAGGATGGCGAAAGTGGAAGGGAGATACCCTTTCTTGCAAGCTCATCCGCCATCTCATTAACTGGTATGCCCTTATGTCCCGGAAGCCAAACCAGATGCAGAGTAAACTGTTCAGCCATCACATTAAGTGATCTGCGACAGCCTACTACAGTTTCAGAATTAGCTGTGAGAGAGTCAAGGGCTTTCACTGCTGCTTGGCTGTCTGAGAAAATATAAATGTGCTTCTGAGAGACTGCCTTCTCCCTAAGGCAGTCCACATCGTCTTGTATGGCCGCAAGCTCGGCCTGAAATACGCTACAGTGATCCGGAAGGCGAAACGATCTTTGTATCTCCAATCGTTCCGAATATACACCCCTACGACCCTGTTATCCAGTTTAGATCCATCTGTGTAGATATGAATGCTGTTAGTGGGCCAATCAGGGTCACTCACCCACTGTTCCCTCTCAGGGATTAATATCTCGTATTCCTTAGTAAAGTTGGTATGTGGTTTGCAGAAATATGTCCATTCTGGTATGCAGAATCTGTCGAGAATTTCAGTATGTTTGCAGTGCAACCATGGGGTCAGTTTCCTCAGCCTGATAGCTGCACATGCTGCATATTTAATGCCTACTATATCTTTGGGTAGTAGTTTCAGTATTATATTCATAGCTTCCGTTGGCGTTGTGCGGATGGCTCCGCTTATGCATAGTAGTGCAGATCTTTGCACCTTTTGGAGAGCAAGAACCGTCGAGGATTTATTCAGGGCGGGCCCCCCATACCGTCACCCCGTATAGCAATATTGGCCTAATTATGGCCGTGTATATCCAATGTACCATCATAGGGGCATACCCCATTTCCGTCCAATTGCCCCTTTACATGTGTAGAGGGCAATAGTGGCCTTACGGGCACGTTCCATGGTGTTTTTGTGTCCAGTTCAATTTCTTATCAAGTACGAGCCCTAGATAGTTGGCGGACTCACTTAACTAAAGCACTGTGTTTGCCAGCACTGGAGTTGGGAGACGTGGTATCTTATACCTCTCGTAAAGAGCACCAGCTCCGTTTTATGCGAGTTCACGCCCAGGCCATTATCATGCTTCAACCCTTCTTAATTCCACCTGCATCATATCGCAGAGAGTTTGTGGAAACCTCCCACTTATCACCAAGGCAGGTCGTCAGCATATGCTATAGCTTTGTCGCACTGTTGCTTATGTCAAGCTTTGTGTATACCCTGGTTTGTTCCTAGCTGCACCTGGGGTTTTCTCCCCAGTTTCGGTCCACGAACAATCAGACCTTTGCAAGCATCCTGGGGCCGTATTAGCCGATCTGGAAAGTAATTTCCTGAGCCTACCCCCTTCAGATACTGTTTCCATGCTGCTACAGAAAACTCGCCAGGAGGATCTTTTGGTTTTCCTTAGCTCAAACTTATAGTTTCTAAGATGTTCTTTGTATACTTCCCAATTCTGCTCATCGCCAGAGGCTTTAGCTGCATTTAAAGTGGTCCTACTTAACCTGCGAAGGTTTTCGATTTGTGAATTCCACCATGGTGGCTTCTTTTTACCCCTTTGAATTCTCTCGGGACAGACTTTATCTAGTGCCTTGCGGCATACCCCCGTGAAGTTATTTACCAGACTTTCCAGCTCTGGTATGCTACCTGGTGTTTCGGGTGTGCTCTCAAGTGGCAATATCTTAACACGTTCCCTATTGTATTCTTGCCAATTTGTATTTTTAATATTTCTGGTGGCAGCGCTCTGCTTTTTCATCAAGCCTAAGTCGAATTGGATGTAACGGAATGAGTGGTCCTTAAGGACCCTCCAGTCTCTAAACAACTCTTCCGCATCTTCTGTGACGAAGGTGACATCGAGAACTTCCCTTCTTGTCTATGTAATAAAGGATGGTTCAGTTCCCCTATTACTTATGGTTAGTCTAGAGTTTAGGATGAAATCAAAAAGTAACTCACCCCTTTCGTTTTCGTCATTACTCCCCCAGGTGGAGTGGTGCGCGTTTACATCTCCTCCCAGTATCAGTGAACCTGATGTAGCTTCTACCAGCTTCCTGACGGTCGATGTCGGCACCGTCTTTCATGGGCTAGATAAATTGATGATAGCCTGATTTGACCCATACTCAGGCTCAGGCTGATAGATGTTGTGTCTTCATCACTAAATTGAGGAAGAAACAAAACGCTAAGCTTGGTATTTACAAGTATACACGATCTTGGCTTTCCCGAGGTGCCACAACTTACCAGTGTGTAGCCGGTTGAGTCCGCAAATGTTTTGTTCTACCACCCACGGCTCCTGGATGAGGACAATATCAGCTGCCCCTTTAGATGTCAGTCGGAGCAGCAGTGCAGCGGAAGCTGCTTTACTATGGTGCAGGTTTATCTGGAGGACCCGCACCAACATCGCACACTTTCTCTCCCTCCTTGAGCGTAGAGTTAGCCGCATCCTCCATCATCAACTTCTCCTCCGTGTAATGCAGGTGTAACTCGCCTATCCCCATGGATGAGGTAGACGAGGCGTAGCCGTCCAGCGTATCCGGCTCACACCCATCTGCCTTCGTAACCACTTCCTCGTCGCTACCTTCTTCCTCTGGCTCCAACTCGGCTACCAAGTTCATAGCGGCGTTGACGTCGTTATTTTGGACCCTTGCATTCACGGTTTCTAAACCATAATTTATTTCTCCTCCAGTTTTCCTCAATACTGTCAGCGATTCCTCATTCAGTAGGAGGACAGCCTGGCGTGTGGCTCTGTCCCCCTTCTCCACGCTGACAACTCTCCAATTGGCGGCTGGCAGCGTAGGGTTGAGGATCCTTATCATACTGAGTATCCTCTCTGGTTCGGCTGGTTTTGCTGTAGCCACACCCTTGCTCGTGGCCGTGACGGTATAGTCTTTGAAATCGACCGCCCTAGGCTTCGCTCCAGGGTAGACTTCACCTACAGACCTAAGCCTTTTTTATATGGCTGCGGACCTCTCGTCTCCCGCATGCCACGACTTTGATACTACCCTGGAACCACCCTGCATCCTTGCATACCGGTGTGGTCCAGGATTGCGCGTAAGAACGTCCAGGGTGATATCCGAGAGCTCGCTTTTCGTCCCATTTCGATTTGTCTTTCTTTATTGCGCCGTCTTCCTGATTGTCGTCAAGGACCCCATACAGGGATTTTGTCCTTGACCACTTCTGCAAAAGAGCGCCCATGCATCTTCGGCCTCTTTGGTTTGGTAGGCACTACTTCCGCCGACCTTGCCCTTTTGGTTGCCCCTTGTGGCCCCCTTTCTTCCGCCAGACGAAAGTCGGTTATCACCTCTTTCGCTCATTGAATCTCTGCCAGTATTTCTCCTACACTGTCGATTTCCGCTCTACTCTCGAGGTCTGGCATACGTGCGGATCTGGATAGGATCCTTGCAGCCGCTCTCCTGTGCTTGTATCTAACTTCACTGGGATTTTGCCGCTCACTAGGCTTCGTGAAAGCCGTGGGTGTCGGGGGTGGACCACGCGGGCCTGCGCACCAGCTTCAACCGTGGCTGCATTCTGCATATCTGCTGCGTCTCTGCTAGTGCCAGGAGTATCCCGGAGAACACCCCTTTGCCCTGGCTCACTACCTAAAATTTTGTTGGGGAGAGGGTTCTTACCCGGCATCGCTCCTGGTCTTGAACATCCCCTTTTTAGCCATACTCTGGCGGTTAGAATGAACCTGCATCGCACTGGTTACCGTTGTGGTGGGCAGAAGCTCTCCCGGCCTTTGAAGAGCGCCGGTCTCTTTTTGTTTTTTTATCTTTTTATTACCTTCGTTCATGTTCCCACCAGTGGCGGAGAAAAGGAGCGTCCACCCGGCAGAGATCCGCAATACCCGGGTAAGAGTCGTCATACAACCTGGTGCGACCTGGTGCCAGGAGGGCTCCGTTCGCGACTGGCCTATTTAGGGGCCCCCAGCCTGGCTGATCCTCGGCACGGAAACGCATAACGCCTTGATCCAGCCCCCGAAAAGGAAAGGAAAGAGGAAAGATGGAAAAGAATCATTTCCATGTAGCCAGTCTATTAATGAGTCAGGCACACAGCCCTGATTCTGGCCTTAGCTGGACACCGTCCTGACATCGCACAGGCTCAGTACTGTAGTGTCCATTTCCAGTCGGCACCCTCGTGGAGGGTTCAGTCGGGGATTTGCGCCAAACCATGCATCACGTTAGAGCAGTTTTATTCTATCACTCGTACAAATATATACAATTATACCTAAAAAATGTTTTATTTTTCTAAAAATTCAATAAAATTACTGCGAGCGTTACATTTTTTCCAACCAAATTTGCCAGAAAACATTCACAATTAATCTCATCAAAGGCAGACCTTATGGATTGAAAATGATCTTCTGGTACAAAGCCTTGTACCTGAAAATAGCGGAGGCAAAGTGTATAGTCCTAAAATGCTCCAAATGCATGCACCTGAGACCAGGAAAGTAGTATCCATAACTATATCAATTCTCTACCTTACATAAAAAAAATATTGTTGCGAATGTTAGGAATTCTTGAATATTCTGCACCTTTTGTCATAGTTCGAATTGCTGAACTGTCGAATAAATAACTCAAATATTCAGTATAGCAAAATGTTCTCTTTTCGACAATACTACTTTGGCACCGGTACTACACAATCCAATTACTAGCGTACTTTACTTATAGCGTGTTAAAACCAAAATGATTGATAGTTCCTACGCTTGTGCTGCTTTTATATCCTCAGTTGCCTCGTTCACCTATTTCTCCTAGAGTCTAGACTTTTCACGAACATACTTTCGAATTGTTGTATCTCATAGTTGGTTGTTTAGCTATATACATGTTTAACTGTGAGTAATATCATCTTCGCTCTTAGCTACTGAATACATTTATGTATGCGAAATATTCTCTTTGCTCTTAGTTTTGCTGTTTTCATGTATGTGTGGCTGCTCTCAATATAAATTCGAGAAAATGTTGGTGTAACTTCAGGACTATTATAGACACTATTTACGCATAGCTTGGATATTATGTTCAGCATATTTTCGGGACTAGCCGAATTCTTTCCATATTAGTTTGTGAATTATTTATATAAATTATATGCACCATCCCGGAAATATTTCTTACTCATCTCCATCATCCCCCGGCCCTTGGGAGCAGTTTTTGAAATAATTACAACCGTGAGTCTATTCGCTCAGACCAATAATATCCGGAGCTGCAGCAATCTTGTAAAAATGGACAATGCACAACTTGTAATGGAAGTTTTGAATTTTTCATCAAAGAAATTCGTTTCTATGTCCTTCGTACCAAAAGCTTGCGTATATTATATTCGTTATATTTTACGCATGCGCTTCGTAATACAAACATATGTATACCCAGGCATTAATGGAATGCCTTTGAGTTAAGGCATTCTCTTTTCAGCATATTTTGGTTGGTTGAATAACTAGTTTGTGAAAGCGTCTTGTGGAAACAATTCGTTAGGCTTGTATGCGGCTCTTTCAGGTTCTAAAATGCTGAGTGATGTATAAAAAAAAGTTGCGCTAACGCATACAGTGACATTTTCATAATAATAATTTTGATTAATGTTAACAAATCGTCTACATTTCAAACATTTAGCTGTAAAAATGTAGTTTTGTACTTACATACACACCTACGTACAAGTGAACAAAAGCACAGCGTGCACGTTTCCTGCAAGTAATATTTATAACTGACCTAATTCCTTCAAAGTACCGTTACTCTGTTACACTTTGTGCAAAAATTTACCACAACAGCAGTTCCAGCAGCCACATCAGCCGTTCATGCTTCGGCAAAAGAAAATCAATAATGACTTCTTAAAGCAAAGCTAACAGTACATTTCTACGTGCATTTGTATAAATGAATTGCAAATTGTACGTGCAACATATTCAAACTGATTGCAGCATCTATTCATATGCAACCTACGCATTTCAGCAGCATTTTTCACACATGTAATGCATGGAAAAGAATAAGATTTTGCAAATTAAAAAAACAAAAAAATTAAGCAACAACAAATTAAAAATGTATACAAGACCAATCCATACACGACATAAAGTCACCATACGAGCGCATGTTGCACATGTTGCATGTTGCATGCTTGCTAATGTTAAACATTTCAACCTTCGTTGTATACCTCAGTACATTTGTATGTTTGGATGTATGTATGTGTGTATCTGTGCATGCAAGCTTGATGTAAATGATGGCAATATAATGAATATTTGGCTTTTATTGCTAGCAAGCATTAACCGTTGCTTTAAACTTTTCAGCTTACTTGTGAATATGACTTGTTTTGTATGCTGTAATAGCTGCTGCAGCAAGTGTGAACATAAAGCGTTTTGACACGGGCTCTTTACCAACTTCGCCGCAGCTGCGCAAACGAAGTTCACATAATATTCAAACACACACACACACAGGTGCTTGCATTTGCAACTCATATATGCTCGCCACATATGCATAGCCATAAGTGCCTTTGAAACGTAAGCGCTAATTTAAACGCTATGAATAATGTTTTGGTACTTCATATTAACTGGTGAAAAACGCATATTTACAAACGTGCAGTCATAAATTTGTTTGCAACAAAAACGACATTATTAATAAATTTATTTTTAAAGATTAACAAACAAATGCACATTTTTGCTTATAGGTGTGAATGAGTCCTTAAAGTTATGAAACAAATATATATATATAATCTGTACGTCTTATAAAATAAAGTCGTTTGATAGTTATCTTAAGTAGTACCTCTACTCAGAAAGCTCCGATTCAAAACCCATTTTTTGCATTTTGAAGCTGATCCATGTGGGATGGTTATTTTTAATATAATGGAATGAATCTATAACAGGGGCAAATGGTTGGCTTCTTTTTAATATAGCTTAAATTGTTCAAACAAAAATTAAATTTTTCAAACAATTACAAAAAAAATATGTGTGTTTGTTCGCTATGAACCAAACTTTCAAACATGTGTTCAACGAAATCATTACACCACATTATCCATGTGAGTTCAGCTCAAGTGGTGGATAAGATCCGAATGCTGAGCTACCTGAATATGCACGCATTTTTATTTCATTTCGTTTTGACTTCCATATATGTATTTCCATGCACCAAAGCCAATGAAGGTAACATACATCTTTGAAAACATACTATTCTGTAAAGTCTTTAAACAAAAATAATAAATTTTCATATGCTTGTATGTATATACATATATTTATATATGTATGTATATATCTTTGTGCATGTAAAACAACGACCGAAAGTCAGCTGTTTAGTCTTTTTTATCGTTGTATTTGACGTTTCAATATCTGGCGCAATTTTTTCACTAAACCATAGAGGTACAGAAGCAGAATATATGAAATGTGTGTGCTTGCTTGTGTGAATATCGCCCTGCTGCTAATTTCTATGGTTCCGGCATGGGAAGGTTGAATGCTCCAAGGTATTTTGTGCTGAATGAATGAAGCTTCTCAAAAAAAATGCCACAAATCGAAAAAATGAAAAGGAGCTCGATGCAAATTAGAAGAGAAACTTAGCCTAAATCTAGGGACCAAAGGGAAAAATAATGTGACGAATTTAGCAACTAAGGGATACTATCATCTTTAAGCCGATACTGAGCAGTGACTTGTATGCACATAAATAAATCAATCATTATGTCTACACATATTCCATACAAGCAGCGGAGAGAAATGCACCAACGCAGGCATATATCTGAAATACTCCCAAAAGTAGACAATCATCGGTGGAAGTATCACTCACATATACACGCGCATATGGCTATGCGAGAAGCTATAATCGTGCATCTGTAGTTTAAGTAAGTAAGTAAGTAGTTTATAGCTGATAACTTTATAGCTGGTAAACAAGTAGTAAATTCTAGAAGAAGAAACGCTTAGAAGTATGCGAACGAGACAGCAGAGACTATAAAAGGAGCGAAAGCTGAGTAAACAGAATCAATTTTATTTAATCACGCTATTGGTTGTGAAGTGTTATTGTGAAGTACTTTCAAGTAGTCTTATAAAGACCATTTTTTGCATTATTGAATATTGGAGTTATTTATTCAACAGCTTAGTGATTCGAAAGTTAGCAGAAGATTTGGAATAAGCGGAATTTCACTAAACTCGTTAACATATGTATAGTGCGGTTACTCGAAATTTGCCTACATTAATATTTGGAATACATCTTTTTGGAATCGGATTCCTAGAAATTTTATGTAGAGGTGGAAAGAAAATAAAAACGCCAGGAGAAGTAGACAGGTATTAAAAACCTCGAGTCAGATAGAGAGATGGATTGAGCGGTGAGGAAAGGCGGAGATGGTCAGAGTGAGAGAGTGAGAGCAAAACAAAGATATAAAGGAAGGTAGAGAAAAAAACGGAGAGATAGAAGAGACGTAGGTATAGCGAGGAAGAAGAAGAGGATAACAAAGAGAGGCGGACTCGGTTAACAGATAGGAAGGATTAATACTCTTTCTCATTCCTGCTCCATCTGTCTTAGAGGAGCGGGTGAGTTATGTAAGAGATACACATACAAATAAATAAATGTAAGGCGCAATAACCTCCGAAGAGATTTTAGGCCGAGCTTGTCTTCCAATTTGCGTTCTGCTCCTTTTCCTACAAATTGGCGGGACGCGACCTACTTGTTTTATGTCGACTCCGAATGGCCTTCTTATAGCTTCAAAGCTTCAGCAAAATAATTGTCAACCTCACCTACGCGAGGGGAATCCTGTTACAAATATGGATGTATCATACACATATTTAGCAGGCGAGGCTCTGGCGACCACAAGTTTCTCATGGAACTAGGGGGTGGGGCCGGCATGGCCTAGACGGTTTAATATGGTCATATTAATCGTTCCCGAGATGGTCGGGCTAGTACTTTAATGGTGTTTTTACCTGAACCTACCGGAGCTATATCCGGAAAAGGACCATCAATATCGATAACACTCCCCAAAACCTTCGGAGAGTGTCTATTGTTAATACAACAACAACAACATGTGCTTGCCAAACACTGTCGAGAGGCGGCTTAGCTTGAAAAAAATTGTCTTCTGATTAAAAAAACTTGTTTCTGAAATTTTGTAAACGATACAGGCCTCTTTAAAGTCATGCAGATAAACCAGAGTTAAGATAGAACCACAACGTCTGCAGAGTCGGCAAATTATATGTTCAAATAAGGCTTATAATACGGATGTTTAAGCTGAAGTCCTTAAGCTGAATTTAAACATTTACCTAAGTTGTAAGCATTTATTTTCATAGCTCTTGCAAAATCACTTCATCGCATAAAATGAAAATTCACTGATATTTGCGAAAGCATTTTAAATTTGTACGATAAGTTGTTTTAAGTAATTGTTATCCACAATTGGTAATGCCTTACTTATTTACGTAGCAATCGAAGCAATAAACTTCAATTGAACTATCGATTACCCGCACCGAAAACGGCATATCAAATATACGAAAAAGTAAAAATTTATCTAATGGAATTTTAGAGCTATGCAGAGCTTTGCAATGCTCACTGCATGCTATTAATTTATAACAACAATAACAATATATTTTTGTTTTTGTACTAAGTAAATACCCTTGGACACACTCCCACAACTGAATTTTATATCCATCCACCCGCCTGGACAATTGAACTACATAAATGCGAGTATGCAGCCATAAAAGGATATTTACGCCCAACTTAGTGCACAAATATTCCAATAACTTTATGGGTCGAATCGGCATTCGTAGCTGTGTGTGTGTTGTTTTGTAGCTCACTTCCAGCTATTTGCCACAAACTGATAGTTGCAGATAAATTGTTATCCAATTGCCATATTTGCTACTGTAACTAAGATATTTACGTATATATGTGTATGTGTGTAGCGAGTAAACTCGACATAGTTGTTATTGCTGTAGCCGATTTGGTAGCCGCAAAGTGTTTTGCTGTCAATAAATTTATGTGACAAAATCATTTTGGAACAAGTTTGATTGGCTTCTACATGGCTTGCGATTAACCTTTTCGTTTATAGGCAGTTAATGTATTTATGTGTGCTTTTTTAGGGTTGCCAAATTATTATGAATTTTTTATATGATTTTCGACCAATTTTGGATTTTTGGTGAGTCAACATCTCTGCTCACGGTAAAGTAAATGTACGCGTAAGCGTGGACTTTGAAAGTGGTATGCCATATGGGGAAATACAGAATGTAAGCGTAAGTGTAGCTACTACACTGTCGCGTAATGTGGGAACATATTACGTTGTAGAGTTGATATAATTCAATTCAGCAATGGAAGGAAAGTAAAGTAAAACACTAAGAAAGTAGAGGGAGAGGAAAGAAATTATAAGAAGTCAAAACCGAAGCCGGAATCGGAGCCGACACCGAACCATTTCTTATATACGAGTTGTCGGTTTGTTATCGAAGTGTTATAAATTTGTTATCATCGCCAATGAATTACTGTCTTCTCATCGACGAGTATTAGTCTGTTATGCAGATGTTATCGATTTGTTATCGACAAGTTATCGGCTCATCATAGAAAATTTACAGATAATTTATCGAAAAGTTATCGATGTGTTATCAAAAGCTTATTGAAACGTTATTGACTGATCTAAACGTTATTAATATCTTATCAAAAGTTATCAATATATTATCGATTTATTACCGTTAAGTTATAGACTTATCTATTAGTTATTGATTTCTAATAAAAAAATGTATCAATATATTATCGATTTATTACCGAAAGTTGTCATCAAATTGATGTCGAAGGTTTATTAATTTTTTAATGAAATCGAATTGATATCGCAAAATTATCGAAGTGATATCAAAAAGCTATCAATATTTTTCGAAATCGAAAAAGCTATCGATTTTGTATGAAAAATTTCTTTGATTTATCGATTTCTTATTCCAGTGTTACCAATTTGTTGTCGGCGCGCTTTGGACTTGTTATCGACGTCTCATCGATAGCACATCCGTTAATCGATAATATGCCGATCATTAAAGAATTACTTGTCAATATCGGTTTTTACCGTTAAAAACCCTATTAAGATCTTGTCATAAAGCCTGAAATTATTTGTTAGATATAAGCGACCTGGCACTCAAAGTATGTTGTGGAGGAAATATTTCTCGACATTCCTAGATAGTAAGGTTGATAACGAGAATGACGAAGTGCGAATAGCAACATCTTGTACTGTTCGTAATTGCAACGGTATATATCGAGGGCAGCTTTAAAATTAGCTCTAGAACTTATAAACAGGCATGAGCATAGTGCAACCCCCCGGCGGGTTAGGGGGTTAGAATATACCCGCGGTAGGTATGCCTAGGCAACTAAAATACCAGATTCAAGGGGTTGTGCAGCGCAAGCTTTTCAGGTTGCCAGCGCAATATATAGCTTCTCCAAACCCAATTGTCAACCTCACCTTCGAGCGGCGAATCCCGTTTCCCTAACAGGCGAGGTTCTGGCGACCCCAAGCTCCTCATGAAACTTGATGGTGGGGACGGACGGATAGCCTGAAGGTTTAATGTGGCCATATAAATCATTCCCGAGATGGCCGGGTTGGCACCTTAATGGTGCTGCGCTACCGGAGCGTACCGGATCTGTACCGGCAAAAGACCATCACATCGATAACACTTCCCAAAGCCTTCGGGGAGCAACCTTATTGCTACAAACAACAACAACAACAGCATAGTGCAAATAATAAAAGCCCAAGTGCATCACTGGCTAAGTCATATAATGCGAAAAGACGAAGACGCTCTGAACAAGAAAGTATATCAGTAAGAGGAAGGGCCAGAACTCCACTGAGTTTGCCGAGACAGGTGGATGGAGTTTCGGTCTCCGGTGGTGCTCCCGATTGGCATCAGTTATCGAAAAATTGGGATAACTGGTGTGACTTATTAGGCAGCGGTCAAAACCACTAAGCCCTCCTTCACTTCCAACACTGTCTGTACTTCTACCTATACGATTATATTCACTCCAGCACCACCAAACTCGTATCTATCCCACTGGTATTACTTTCACCTAACTTAACCATTACCATACCAAGTTCGTTGTGGTTTTTTTAAATTGAAGAACCATATTTACAAGTAAAAGCATTTCGTCGCCAACTTCACTATAAATGTAAGCCTGATGAGCATGTGCGACTGAAAAATTATATGCAATTATAAGGTATGCAAAGGCAACTTCCTTCTTAATTACAAAACTTAATAATTAATTCTATTGTATTTAAGCTCAAGAGCAACTAAAGAATAACAATAAATTAATGACAACAAAAACAGCAGAAATGAAGGCATTACAAAAAAAAAGCAAGAACCCCGTGTCCGATGTCAAAAAACAACTTTAGTAATTACAAATTGACAGGAACAACTGTACGTTTGTGGGTTTAATCAACAGCGCAAGAAATGCATAACGGGGACGGAAACTTTTCAAGTTTGTGTATATAAGGGTGCGCATATTTTATTGGAATTATGTTGGCATAGTCTTTTTTTTTAGATTAATATTTGGGAACCCGTATGGGTTACAACGTTCTAGTTCCAGCTCAGTCTGTTTTTCTCAGCCAAAGCCTTGGTAAAAACACTTGATTAGAAGGATCCCGCCAGCTTACAATGCTTGTTGACATATCCTGGGGCTCATAGTTGCAGCAAACGAACTGTAGTCAGCTAAAGTCGTGCGTAATTAGCTGGCATATATTTAGTGCCCAGGTGTCGAACTAGAGCCACAATACCGTTTACTTTGCGGAATCTCTTGAGAAAAGCGTCAGCAATGCAATCAACCAGAGTTGATCTTGAAAAGGATTTTAACATTTTCGCATTTGCGGTGCAGTCAACCAGACAAATACACCCACAAAAATTTGAGACCGATATTTCCTTCAAATCCCGTATCAACCTTAATGCGAAACCCCAATGTCTTCTTATGCCGGCATGCAGGAACACAAAGTAACCTTCATTCTTCGCATGCCAGAAGATAGACCATATTAAGATATCTTGTTCATTTTCGTAAGAAGAAGTGGTTTCGATGTTAATTATCTAAAAGTTCACTACATCGGGGTAGCCGAAAGTAATATATTTTATTATTCTTTTGTTTGTGTTCTTAGATCATATGTCCCCAAAAATTTAAAGTGTTGGCCCTCTTGCATATGCAAAGATATCACAATTGTGTTTTGGAGTTCAAACCCGCACCTCAAGAGAGTTGGGATCGAGCTAGCACGTTGGCCTGAGTAATTGAGAGCGGACGGTGTGGGAAATTACCTCAATGGTAGAAGTACTGGTGGTCGGTAACAGTAAAGCAATCGTTCGCGAGAGTAGGCGAACAATTGTGGCGGCCGAAGACTGTATAGCAGGAGTTACAACGACGGCAACAGCTAGGCAGCGGTATAATATCGGGTGAATAGCGTAGTGAAACGGTTTTCGGGAGACTACGGAGCGCATGCCAGTGGCCGAGATAGCGCAGCTGCTATGGAAATTAATGCTAATGTAGCTAAGCTAATTATAAGGATGCGGGCAGTCGTTTGTAGGATTAAGTACGATTCGCTCTGGTACCAACACACAAGTCCGACTGCCTAGGGAACGAATTATTTTAACTCTTCGATCTTCGGGTCTGTGGTTCTTTCCGGCTCTTATTACAGGCATGCCTACAGCGGAAATATTCTTAAGAATTTAATCTATTGGACCGTTGGAACTAAAGATAATTTTTAGCTCTATCACTGCATACCATCCCATCCACGATCATACGTCGTCTGCCAGCCAGCGTCAGTGCATACCTATTATTATTCCTAAAGCATCCCTCCTCCCCCCACCATTCAAACCGTTCATCAGACGAGACTAGTGGCACACCCTGATATTCAAACCAACTAACACGAGTATGAACATAACACGAATATTGACAGTCAAGCATTGTTGCATCTTCAGTGTGGCAAGGCTAAGCGCGATAGCAACTAAGACGCGTTGCATGTCTTACCACAATTTAACTCGTTTCCCACTTCCATCAAATAGTAGAAAGTATTAAATACAATTTATGTGATTTAAAATGCTTTTACAGACAACAGGCGTGTCGTGGGAAATACGAGAATCAAATAAGCGTCTAAGTTTAGGTGCTTATGAACATAAAACTGTCTTGTACTCCTTGTATATTTATAATGAAAGTTGATGTATTACATGGTTGACACTTTCTGGGCGGCGACAAATTCGATGCGGTTGGTTGAGCACATAAATTAGTGTGGCTGTAATTAAAATATATAAGTACAAGAAATAAATAATTTCTTTCTCACCTTATAATGTAAACTGTATCCGTGGGTAAATGATTATCAAATGTAGTGGGGAAGCAATTAAACTCGTTTGAAGAATAAAATCAATTTCGCACAGAGGGTTAATGAAATAATTTGTCAATTTTTCTACATCAAACCCTTATTGAACTCAATCCGAAATACAAATTCCTAATTATCTTATTAATTATTATTAATGAAAATGGGACAAAACTGAAATTAGGCGATTGTAATTTCAGCAGTTTGACCGTGGTTTGATCCCCGGTGAAACCTTACTCTGATGAAGTGGCGGTTTTCGATATGGTACCATCCTAATATGTCAGTAAATGTTTCCTTTCTTTAAGTTTTTCCCAATAATCAAAAATAAAAATTTGAATATCAATTATTATTTACCGGTGTTAAGCTCATTAATTCTTAAATTCTTAAGTCAAAATTTAACACATCATTAAAAATACAAACATATATCTTAATTTAATTTATTTAGATTTAATTTATTTTATTTTTTTAATTTATTTTACCTTATTTTATTTTGTATTATTCTATTTCATTTTATTCTAATTTGATTTAATTTAATTTATAAGTATTTTATTTTTATTTTTTTTTATTTTATTTATTTTATTTTACTTTATTTTATTTTATTTTACTTTACTTTACTTATTTTATTTTATTTTATTTTATTTTATTTTATTTTATTTTATTTTATTCTATTTTTTTTTATTTTAGGTAAGTTTAATATAATTTAAGCAAACTTAATTTAATTTAAGTAAATTTAATTTAATTTAATTTAAGTTAGTTTAATTTAATTAATTTAATTTAATTTAGTTTAGTTTAATTTACTCTAATTTAATTTATTTAATTAATTTAATTTTTTTTAATTTAATTTAATTTAATTTAGTTTAATTTAATTTAGTATATTTAATTTAATTTAATTTAGTTAAAATAATTTAATTTAATTTAGTTAAATTTAATTTCATTTCGTTGCATCTAATTTAAATATTTTAATTTATTTTTAATATTATTAAATTTAATTCAATTTAAATAAACATTATTTTATTTTTTTATTATATTTTATTTTATTTTATTTATTTATTTAATAATATCTACCAAGAACTTGGTAGCAGTATCCTTGGACACAAAAACAAAGCAAAGAAAGTATGGCTAACAAATAATACGTGGACACTTATTGAATAGCGGCGGAAAAATAAAGAATCGCTTCTCAGACGGACGAACAACAATGACACGGAGGAAGCAAGGCAGTTATCCGCAAGGTATAAAGAAAAATGCAAGCTAATTAAGAAGTCTGCTAGAAAAGACAAGAGGGAAATTGGGCTGACACATTAGCAATTTGAGCTGAAGCGGCAGCCAGATTAAATAATATGAGGGTAACTCTATGAGATTAGTAGGGAACTCACCGGAAAATACAGGAGTGGTCAAAAACCAGTAAAAGACTTAAACGGAAATCTTATTACTGAAAGCGAACAACAAATGAGAGTATGGGTGGAACACTTCAAGAAAGTATTAAATAATTCTGTAGGTGAAGCGACCTTAAATTCCAACACTATTGCTGCAAACTACAACAACCAACCCCACTTCAATGGGGTAAACAGCGCGCCCCCTACGAAAAATGAAATAATTTCAGCAATCAAGTCCTTAAAAAAGGGCAAGGCCCCAGGAACTGATGACATATATGCTGAATACCTCATAGCAGATCCAGATACCGCAGCTGAAACCTTACTTCCAATCCTCCGTCAGGTATGGAAGAAGAATCCTACCCTCGTCAGTGGAATGAAGGCATACTTGTAAAAGTCGCAAAAAAGGGAGATACCTCTGATTGTAACAACTACAGAGGTATCACCTTACTCTCGATTCCTAGCAAAGTGTTCTCCACGATCTTACTGTCCCGAATTCAAGAGGCGGTGCACGGAACTCTAAGAGAAAATCAGTTTGGCTTTAGACAAAACCGATCCTGTGTTGATCTAATAAATACCGTCCGAATCATTGTTGAACAATGCTGTGAATACAGAACATCAGCTTATTTACTTTTATCGACTTTAAAAAGGCTTTTGATAGTCTCGACAGGAAACATATTTGGGAAATACTACGAAAACGAGGGATGCCCAATAAAATAATCAACATTACAAAGGCAATGTATGCCGAATTTAAGTGCCGGGTCAGTCACGATGGGTGCCTCTCAGAACCCTTCGAAATTAAAAGCGGGGTGCGACAGGGATGCATACTCTCGCCGCTCTTGTTTATCTTGGCATTAGACGAGATTATGAGGAACGCAGAAAATGATGGACACGGTGTACAGTGGACGCCTTTCACTCAGCTAGGGGATTTAGAATATGCAGACGATGTCTGTCTGCTAAGCCACAGAAGTACTGACCTTCACACAATTTAGAAGCTGTCAACACACATGCAAAGGAGGCCGACTAAGCATCAATACAGCGAAAACCAAAGTCTAAACAAAAGATGCGGCTATAGTATTTCATCAAGGCCATTGATGCTTACGGTTGACGAAAATGAAATCGAAGGTGTAGAGTCCGTTGTTTATCTTGGTAGTATTGTTTGTCTCGTACATATAGCATAGCGGTGCAGATGAGGACGTTCAGTCTCGCATAAACAAAGCAAGAACGGTTTTTGGGACAACTGGCAAACGTGTGGAGGTCCAGCCAAATATCTTTAAAAACGAAGCTTCGACTGTTTAATTCGAATGTTAATTCAGTACTGTTTTATGCTTGCGAGACGTGGAAAAGCTCACACAACGTCTACAAGTTTTTATTAATAAATGTCTGCGCCGAATCCTGAAAATTTCGATGGCCGGAAATAATTTCAAATGACGACTTATGGTCTAGAACAAATCAATCTAAGGCTGCCACAGAAATAACCAAGCTTAATGGTCGTGGATTGGTCACACTCTCAGAAGACCTCTAGTAAATATAGCCAGACAAGCATTGCGATGGAATCCACAAGGAAGCCGACGACATGGTGCACCTGCGAAAACTTGGCGCAGAACTGTGGATAAAGAACTCGAATACGCAGGATATACGTGGAATAACATCACAAGAACTGCACCTAACAGAATAAGATTTAAGTCGGTGGTCGAGGCCCTATGCTCCAATAGGAGTTGAGGAGGATGATGATGATGATGATGATGATGATTTTATTTAAAATAATTTAATTAAATTTAGCTTAATTTAATTTAGTTTATTTCGTTTCATTACATTTCTTTAATTTCATTTCATTTCATAAAATTAAATTTAATTTAATTTAGTTTAGTTTAATTTAATTTAACTTTATTTAATTTAACTTAACTAAGTTAATTTAAAATAATTCAATTTATGTAAATTTAATTTAATTTTATTTTGTTTTGTTTTATTTAATTTAAATTAATTTAATTTTATTTTATTTCATTTAATTTAAGTTAATTCATATTTTGGTCCCTGAATTTTGACAGTTAATTTACCATACAGTAACAACCTTTCCCTTAACATCGGTAGGTATGGCAAGTTTTACATATTTCCGTTCCATAAAGAGTACATATATACCTACATAATAATTGGCTAACCAAGTATTCATGTACATAAATGTATATATGTACTTATATGGCTTCGTATTTTTGCCATGGCTCCATTACGAAAGCTTTTTAATGGAAATTTTTTAATAGAACGTAGATCCAAAAAACGGATGTTGTACATTGCTTTTATAATCAATTCCAAACAACTAGTTGAAGCCGGAGACGCCATTACTTTATCGTTAGCCATAGAGTTGTGCTTTTTCGTTCATTTCAGAGATTCGGTTCTTTCGTTCTTTTCTCTGATGAACGAACAAGTTGTTCTTTTTGTTCATCTGTTCTTTTTTTTTCAAGCAAATTTGTTCACTGCTGCTCGCACCCGCGAAAAAAGCCAACAAGTATAGATGGGGTGTGTGTATGCAGCAATGCTTTTTGTAGGTTTATTTAAATGTGTAATGAATAAATAAATTAATATGTATATGTATAATTAACTTCAAAAAAGTTACAAATTTCGGAAGATCCAGGAAATTGAAAGAGTACAGACACTAATTGTAAATATGAACTTTTCAAGTTTAATAAATATAATAATTAGTTCCTTATACCTATATGACACTACTTTATTTTCGTGTATTTTTTCTTGTATTTTATCTTCAATTTTTGTGGCACTCCCTCCTAATACGGCTTCAGTACTGGTGTAAGTGTGTAAACTATATTTCAAAAAACTAACGAAATACAAGGAAAATACAATCTAGTTCATTAAAAACAAACGAGCCAGTTTGTATTTCGATAGGTTTTTTTTGACATTGGGCCGTTTTTCCTTTATTTTGTTCTGACGCATGAAAATTTTGTTTTTAGTTTGTAAATTTGGTGCTTAAAAACACAACTAAAATCAACTTTCTTGTGAAAAAAATGATCCATTATAGACCGAAATAATTTTCGCGTGTTATTTGCATTGTTTTTATTGTTAAAAGTGTTAATGTAAAAATAAAATGTAAAACATAAACAAAAACATGTCAAACTCATTAATTTTGGGGGAATAGTGGTCTCGCTTTTTCATGATAGAAATTGTTTTTGTGTTTTGAAGTTCCGATAAAGTTTCGTTAATTTTTTTTAGCTTGGAATTCAAGCAAAAATAAAGTAATCAATACATATATTGTTGTAGCAGTGCCACACATAAAGATCACACATATCTTTAGTGTAAGTGGCACCATCGACATTCGTGATCACTGTGAATTTCTGCGTATGTAAGTATGAATTTACAATGTTCGCGAACGAGAAGAGAGAAAGAATAACATTAGATAAAACGAACCAAAAGACCAAATGAACTAAAAGAACAAATAGAACCGAAATCGAAGATCTAGTTCACTTGTTCAGTTGAGAGACACGGTCAACTGAACAAGTTCAGAACGAAACGACCCAACTCTAGTTAGCCAACTCTTACGACGAGTACTTCAAATGCGTGCAAGACCAAACAAACTTGTTGTTATTTAATCGGTTTTCCAAAGATACAGTTAATATATTTTTAATAAATTTTGAATTTCTAATCTATGTTACTCATTTTTTTATTAATTCGGTAAATGCTTTTGTACAACGAGTGCCTCGCATATAGCCAAAATTAACTGTTTGAGAGTTTCCTTATATTATATGTATGCTGACTACTTTGAGAATTTACTTACTTCTTTATACATCACTATTTTGCATGCAAAGCATTCACTCTTATTAATTACATTTTGCTTTTTTAGCAACACATTTTTTTTAATACAAATCGCATTTTTTATCCAAAATCAACTAAATAAACCGCACTTACACTTACCTTTCACTTCGGAAAATCACTTTGCTCAATTTGAACTCTCCGTTCCATAGCGCGTTATTTTGTTCCGGTAAAGTCTTGCCAAGGTAAATGCAAATCAAAATCTATTTGAGGCATTGGGTGCTTTCAGCGAATACAATTTAAGTTAATACGTTCAAAACATGTTTCTTTCAGTTGAGTGATGGAAAATTTTGTTCTGTGAACGGCGAGTTGAGCCAACTGCAAATGAAATAATAATCCTTTAGTTTTCATGAAAAGGAAATCTTGAATTATTTTTTCACACTTCACAGCCAAATAAACATAATGAGCGGATGTAGCGAAAAAAATTCTGTTCAGTATTCCAACGATTGAGTGGATCAAAAATACGCAACGGTGCGTTCAGAAAGTTATCACACAAACACTGATCAACAAGAAAATAGTGAAACGCCTTGCCGCTTTCTGCGCTTTGAAGCAACCAAAGTGTTTATGCTATTCCTTAAGACTTAAAATATTTAAAAAAAATTGCCGTCGTAGTCGGAGTAAAACATGTACGTCGGACTCACCCCAATAAAAACATTACAATCCGGTTATTCGGTACGAGCTTAAACTCCAAATTTAGTTTATTCGTATTTGATGCAACAGCTTTGGCTGCTTAGAGCGTATTTTTATAAACAGTTTGGTCGCCTTGCCTCGGTGAAGGCTTTGGCAGCAACAAAAGGGTTTATGTAAATCCATCTAAAGATAACAACAGAACGCTTTGCTGAAATGACTAAAGCATTTTATCTATATCTGCTTTTGGTCGCTTCATAGTGAAGGAATATGGAAGTCTTTGTTATCATATGATGCTATAAAGCCTCAAAGCTAGGGCAATGCGATTAAAGCGTTCATGTATTTGTTGTATTTTCGAAAACTGACACTGATCATAGACCTACCTAATTATTTTCTTGCTTTAGTATTATTATTACTTCATGTAAATATTATTTTCAGTAAAACCGTTTAACTTAAAATTGTTTTTTTAATTATTTTATTTTCTAGTTTTTAGTCTCTATTTAATTGCCTATTATTTCTCATTATATTTAGTTCATTTAGTGACTGATTGTTACAAGGACTCTTTCCTGGCAATTTGTTACAATCTTAGTACTCAATACATAATCCTTCCAAAGACTTTACTCGACTCTGCGCCACGTAAGCTTGTCCCTTCTCCAACTCCAAAATATTTTGATGTCGCTTCTACTGGACTGTATGTAATATTTGTTCCAAATATGAGCCAAATCGAACATCATAGGTCGCTTTCTATTCATGTATGTATTATGTGTTCCAAATGTGGAACAAATCGGACCACAAATACAATTTTTTGAATATCTCGATCCTTGCGCCACCTAGCGGCAATTTTTTTTCATAGGTCGCTTTCCATTCTTGTGTGTATTACGTGTTCCGTATATGAGCTAAATCGGAAAACAAATAGGATTTTTTTGAATATCTTGATCCTTGCGGATCAAATCGGACTACAAATACGATTTTTTTAAATATCTCGATCCTTGCGCCACCTAGCGCGATTTTTTTTTGTTTTTTTTTCAAAGGTGGCTTTCTATATTTGCATGTATTATGTGTTCCAAATATGAGCCAAATCGGACCAAAAATGCGTTTTTTTTTAATATCTCGATCCTTGAGTCACCTAGCGGCAATTTTTTTCTTATTATTGCATTGTAATCGGGTTCTGAACTATATTCCAAGTTTCAATCATGTAGCTTATCGTGATGTTACTTAAAATTCAATTACAAAAATTGTGCCAGCCAGGCAAACAATCAGCCAGCCTGTCAAGTCAAGCCAAATAAAACCGTCAGACACGTGACAGGGTGAATGATTGCCCTGCAAACTGTTTTGGTAAAATTTATTTATTTTTCTTGCAGAAGAACTATCACTGTTTGTGTTCGTTTCATGGGCAGGCACCATTTTATAGCGTTGAGTGCAAAAGTGCAAGAATGTACCAGTGGAACCAATGCGGAAACACAACTTACAACAGAAAAACCTAAACTAAAATAATTGATTAAATGTTTTGGGGTATATAAATAATGCCAATATTCATCAGTTAATATATATTGTTTGATACGATCCAGTAGCCATGTAACTCTCGCCAATAGATGTCCCAAATAACATTTAATTAAGCCCGGCAACACTTTACCGGAACAAACACCTGGTATGAAACGGAAAACAATTCAAATTAAGAAGTGATTTGCCGAAGTGAAAAGTTTATTTAGTGCGGTTAAATTTGTTCTTTTTAACAGAAACTTTGATTTATGCTGTGTTTCATTAAAATGTATTGCTACAAAAGTAAAAGTGATTAATAAAAATAAAAGCTTTGCATGTAAAATAGTGAAATACTAAGAAGTAAGTAGGTATTCGTAAATTTTCAAAATTCCTAGTTTCAATACATATATTTAATATACCTGCATATTTGGAAAACCAATTTAATAACAACTTGTATGATCTTGCATGCATATAATGAAATACAGTGCTCGTCGTAAGAATCGGCAAATGGTAGCACGACATAGTAATGGCTTCATCGGTTGCGAGTAGTCGGTAAAAATTAATATAAAGCTTAGAACCGATTAAATCAATGTACAACTGCATTGTACATATGCGAAGTCACGCCAAAAGTTAAATCGCCACGAAGACTGTATATGTACATTTGTACATGAATACTAGAGTAGTCAAATTAGTACGTAGGTATATATGTATGAAACGGAGACAAGTAAATATTGAAAGGGATATAAGGAAGTGGAAAACATTTTGAAGATATTTTATGTAGTGCATTTTTAAAATAATACTTAGATACCCCGAAACATTCAAAGTAGTGCATGCCTTACAGATAAAGGTCAAAGAAATTGTGGAAAAGTGAGCAGTGGCGCGCTCGAATTCCTCCCCCTCTAAGCCCCCTGCAATATTTGTATAAATTGCTATGACCTTAAATGATCAATAACATTTTGTATATGGGTCACATTCATCGTAGTCTACAAATTTGTGGTACCTACATAAATAGGTCATATAGGTAACTTGTTCAATTGTGGGAAAGTGAACAGCACAGTCAACCAGTAGGAAGACTCAATAGGGGTGAACTATTCATATTCACCTCTACGAAAAATTGGGGCTACCAGGCAACGATTTTCGCATGTTTCAGGGTATTGTGTATTGTGCAGCAAATTTATGGAGCTGAAAAAGTTCATTTAGAAAGAGAGAAACTGTTAGGAATAGAATATAGTACACATATAGGGATAAAGACACCCCCTCTGGAACGATTCGATATGAGAACATTGAAGCATCTAGGTCATCTAACGCCCTCTTGTTAGATCGCTAGAACCGCACCTACTAAATGAATAGAATTCGCCACGGGTAGGTCGCGAAGACGATGGTTTGCAACCTTTCAGGCTATATCACTTGTCGTCCAGTTCGTTAGGGAGAACGTGCTGCCTTATGACCCCTTCCTCTCAACTCCGACCCTCGACCGATGTGCTAGCTCAAGTGGCAACCGATATGCCAACAGATCGACCTACGAAGTTCCGTCTGATAAAGCTTCGCATTTTGTAGTCGACGTCGGCACCTGGAAGAGCGGCCATTGCTGAAAGGTAACAAAGATGTCAGCAATTTCTCCATTACAATGCGATCGGTCCCTTACCGATAGGCACTCCGTCGCTTAACTTGCACTGTTGTTCGCCCTGCTACCTGCATGGTACCGCACTTTGTCATACCGATACTCCACGCTACTATGACAATGGTCGACCCCTATCATACCGTCATACAAGCATCGGCAGTCCAATCCTTTTCACTGCTTACTACTGTCCTTGGCCGCACACTCTCTTTCAATTTTGTGTCCTCCTTATACCCTAGACCATGCGCTGTGTATTCGATCTTACGAAATTTATTAACAATTGATTGCCTGAGTACTATCTCAGCCGTCACAAAACCCATCCTATAAGCACCTTTTCACTTCTACAGTACTATTCACTTAAAAGCGACGGCATGGGTTGGCAAAAAGAAGATTATGGTCAAGCTCCTTTTCCAATTTGCGTCGTACTCCCTTTTAATGTTTCCCACAAAATGGCAGAACGGACAATAATTGTGAGACAAGTGAATATTTATTGAGAGACTTTTCATCTAAATGTTTGCCAAACCACTTAAACCCACAAACTTGGGGCATGTGGTGTGTGACATGCGGAGCACGCTTACACCACACCACAGCCTTCCCAAGAGCCGTCTTAGCAGATTTTATCGTAATTCATGCCTTCACACCAAACTCGAATTTCCTTACGATATCTATCCTATAAAAGGAACCGCACAGAAAGCAAATATCTACACCAACTTATCATACTCGCACAATCATTAGCCCCAATCATTAAAGACAACAAAATAATAATGCAAAGATCTAAGCGAAGCTCATTGTCTCTAAAATCTATCTCAAGCACACTAACTGTCAGTTTATTTTGCGCCTTAACTGTCAACTACCCACGCATTTGCATATTTTCGCAAAAATTCGCCCAAACAAGCGAAGTGGTATGTGCCACCTAACAAACAACAAAAACAACAAATTACATGCAATGCCTTCAACCCCAAAACTTTGTTGTCACCTTTCCATTTCATGCCGAATTTCGCATATTGTTTTTATTTATTTTTCAATTTTTCAGCTATTAACAAGATATTGCCTCCCAACCTGTTGTACATACTCACATCAAGTGTTGTTTGCATGAAATTTCCCAATTAAGCCACAACCTGCACCTGCAGAAAAAATTTGCAAAATCAAGAAAATAAATTAACGTAAATTAGGTAGAAATGCACAGAGCTATTGACTGTCAGGCGATAAGTCTATAGAGACTCCGACCTCACCCCTCTTTTCACTTCAATTCACTTGCGCTGACTTGCTGCGAGGAGGCAAGTGCATTTCGTTTGTTGGTGTCGAAGCCAGCGCTGACGATTGGCAGAAACTGATAAGTCACCACCACAGCAATCACAATCACATGTACTACAAAAACAATAATAAGTAAGTTTTAGCCTGTGCTGCCCATTTGTGGCGGTTGAACAGTGTTTTTTGTTGTTGTTGTAATACCTGTCGTTGTGGTGCGCACGCGTACAGTTTTGGTCGCCCGCTGTTGTCGATGTTGATTAGATAAACACTCGAACAAATACGCAGATAAAAAAGAGCAAGAGATCGGGTATGACAACCCAAGAAGGTGAATAAACACACATACATACACACATGTATTAACACAAACATTCATAAGCTTCACTTACAATGTGAACTAATTTATTGCGGGAATTAAAGACAGTGTTGTGAGTTGATTGCAAGAAGTTGTTTGTTGTGTGTACGTCGTTGAAGTCGTCACACGTCGAAGTTTTGCTCCCAAAAAGCTGCTGTGCTTCAACAACTCCCGCTTTCCTCTTACACTTAAACGATTCATGGTGGCATTGTTGTTGTGATATGGTTTCAAATTCTGCTAGACAAGGCGTAAATAAATCTGCTGCTGTAATATTTCCTGATGCTGCGGAATGCGACTGCGTGTCTGTCTACATACTTTTGTGACTGTTTAGTTACAGCTTTGTAAGATTCAAGGGACAGTGGGACTTTCTTCTCATTTTAGTTCGCAAAGTCATAATAAACAAAATGTTTACTATAAAAAATACTTTCTTCGGCTATGTATGTGTGTTTTTTAAATGGTATTTTAAGTAAGAGGAAGAGAAAGAAGAAGGGGAAGAGGAAAAAGAAAAGGAAGAGGAATGAGAAGGAGGTGGGTGAGCAGTGGCAATTAAACATGGACGGATAAGGACTTGAAAATTAGGAGGACAATTATGGTTAGGTTAGCGATAGTTGAAATCCGAAGAGAGAGAGAGGAAGACGAAAAACAAGAGAAAGGGAAGTGAAAGGATATTAAAAGAAATGCAAAAAGGACGATGCTAAAAAAAAGAGAGGGTTAGTGGGAAATGGAAGAGGATGAGAGGGAGTGAGGGAACGGGGCAGTAAGCCGTAAGGCTAGTTGTAGGGGAAAAGAAGGAAAAAAATCCGAATGCAAAACGAAAAGTAAGAAGACGGTAAGGGAAAAGGAAAGCGGAAGCAAAAGAACAAGGGAGAAGTAGCAGAAAAGAAATGGACAATTAAGGAGACGATAAAAGATATAGAGAAAGAGAGGGCATTGAAGAAAACAGGGGAATGTGAAGGCCCAAAATAGTCCAAAGGTTATCTCGAAAGAAATCTCGAAATAGTTCCGCAATGATCTAGAATGATCTATCAAAAAACTGCCAAAATTATCCTGAAAGCCCCCTAGAAGTACTCCCGAAACTGCCAGAAATGCATGGTTCGTGGGTTCAGCCAGAAGCGTTAGTGCTGCAACACTATTTATGCAATGATGCTAAGTTAGAAGCGCTAAACAAATTTCTGATTACACAGGGCCAGAAAATGGTTTGAAAAGTCCGCTCCTAAATTTTTGGGTTAAGGAAATTGAGGGGCCTCGAAAAGATTTTTTTTAATTTTTTTTTATTTTTGGGTAATGCAATGTTTTTTGGACCTCCCAATTTAAAATTTATGTCATTTTTTGTTTTGAGAAGCTCTAATATCTGTATGAGTTTTAAGCGGGGATTACCCTTATTGCTTTAAATGTATCAAAACGTTTATCTGAAGCAATTCTTAATTTATAATTTATTTAATAATTTGGGAAAAATTTAAACAACGAGACATGAGGACGGACAAGGAAACAGCTATTTCGATTATACCTTGTAAATCTCTTCAAGACTTTTCTCCCGGGAGTGGGATTTGAACCCGCACTCCTACGATGGTTGAAGTGTTACAAACGCATCAGTTTTCCAAATTATTAAGCTCTAATACCTTTTTAAGCTCAGAGTTGGGTTCTCTTAAAGTATGCTGCTGAAAAGGACTACAGAGCCCAACTGAACATTAGAAGGGGCCACTGAGCTTCAACAGTGAAAGTGAGCGTAAGAGCGGAAAACAATTTCAACTTAGAAATCAAATAAAGAATAAATCTTGCCACAGGAACTATTTTGGACTGAATAGGCAATGGAAGGTAAAGTTCTCTCTTGACCAACGGCGAGTATCTAAGGAGGTATAATGACGAACTGCATGAATAAAAGCCCAAAGGTACCGCTGGCTTGGTCATGTTATGCAAATGGAAAGAAATTTTTCCACCGACTCCTACTTTGAAAGCAGAACTAAGTAGGGAGGGACAGGTGGAGAAAAATTTTATCTCCCTTGGGTGCTTCCAATTGGGGTCAGTTGTGGCAAAACAGTGATGGGTGGCGCGACTTATTACGAAACGGCCAAAACCGCCTAGACCGTTAATGATGATGATGGTAGAGATCCCCAAGACAAAAGATCAAAAAATCACACACATTAGACTTTTCGCACCACTGTGCTCCGGCGGATGTTTATTCTTGTTACTATGCCTTGCGGCTGACAAGTTTTATATATGTTTGAACGTATGCATTTTTTTTGAAATTTATTTATGTGTTTTGTTGCAATTTTATGATACTGTTGTTGTTAATATTGTTTGTTGTAGTGATCCCATTTTTCATTCGCGCACACTGCAATTCATTTGTGGCAGCAAATCTTGTCGCATTTACACCACTGCCTCTTGTATTTGATCTCCTCATATTGCAGAGAAATCAGGGCACGCAAAATAAGTTGTTGCCACATTGAAAGTATCAATTACAAGGTTTTTGCGTTGCACGTTGCAGTTGCATGAATGGCTTTCGTTTTCGATGCGACTTTTTTTGGATGGTGTTGAGAGGGAATGGACTTTTATTGGCATATCAATTCCCAATTTTAATTCTGAGAAAATTGTATTTATTTGTTTCACAGTGGAAATTTACGAGTCATTTTTGCTGAAGATGAAGCAAGAAATATAACTGTTAATTAGTGTATGTATTATTTTTATCCATCTTTAATGGCTTTTCAACTAATTGCTTTAAGTAGTTGACAGATGTGAATGACTTTGTAGGGAGGTTAGGTTAGGTGAGGTTGGTTTACAACAAATACTTTGTGCTCGCTAACCTCAGGCCCAGTTTTTTTCCTCTTTATCGAGGCCAGCGGAGGCAGTACTGATGAAACGTTTTTAAGGACAATATGTCAACAATTTCGGGACCTTAACATACATTTTTTCATCGCATTTTAGATCTTCCGCTAGAGCTATTTTCGCCATCATCACCTTAAATACATCACACCAAATGAAGTCACCTTGTCTGGCTCGTATCCTCGTGAAACTGGTGGTGCTGCCCATCGTAATTTGGCAAAGCCTTACCAGCTTAACAGAGATTTCAAATTCAGGCGTATGGCATAAAAGCACTCCGTTCCGCGTCAAAAGCTGTTTGACGTCGACTAAGGACTGAGTCGTATCGGGGGATAGTCGGTTATGGATTAACCGTAGTTTAACCAACATTAAAAACCCATTTTAGCCAATGTCTAAGTACGCCCAACTTTAATTGCGATGCGAATGCTGATTTGGATCACCTGAATTGGATAGAGCATGACTAAATTCAAAACATTAGGCATCCTCTGGCTCACCAAACTTTGAATAAAAGTTGTTGAATACTTCTTACGAATTCTTCGCTTACGTGCTTGAGCAGCTCTCGGTTGGTAGTTCGTTGTTTCCCGGTGCCTTTTTTATTTTATAACTACGATATTGCGATTATCACTTCATCGTTGTTGGGTAGTGAATAGGTGTACCTGGTTCGACAGCTCTCTACTACGAAGGAAGAGTAGAAGTCTTCCATCCATTACTTAAGCATGCTCTGGATATCGTTTGCAATTATCTTTTTTTCGAAGCTTCCGCCGGCATCGAAACCCTCCGTAATCCACCGGAATGTGAAAGAGTTTTCGGGCATTACTTATGTCAACCATCATCACGTATCTTTCTACTTGTTATGCGCCTACTTCTTGGCGTCACAATGCCGTTTCCATAATTAACGTTGCTGCCTCCGTACGCATTAAAAGTGTGTGTACACTCAGCGACGCGAAACGTAGCGACAAAATATTATTTGCATGTATTCTTATGAAACCATGCACAAACAGCGACAGTCGGACGACACGACACGACAGGTTGACCAATTAGGCAAAAATGCCGCTAATATTTTGTGGAACGTGTCGCTACGTGTCGCGCCGCTTAAAGTGCACGCACTTTTAGACTGCAATCTTATTATCTCAGAACGCGCGATATTCATTAGCGTAGCAGTTGTTTTAATAAGAGACATCAGTGCTGAGGTCCTTTGAAGTATATTGATCCGATACGTTTCGAAAACATCTCCATTAACATAACCGGCCATCTTGGGAACGATTTCATATGACCACTTTTCAACCTTTTAACTCATTCAACCCCCTCCTTTCGTTAGGAGCTTTGGGGCAACAGAGTCTCGCCAGTTTTATAAACCCATTAAATGTAGTCGAGTGCATCCTTTGTTGAAGATTGCTCTTAGTAAGCAAGTGTGGGTAGTGAACTAATCATTATCTGTTGTTTCGTCAGCAGTTTCGAGACGGCAAACACTCCTTAGGTCACTTTGTGCACTTTCCTCGCTACACAAAGCCGCATATTTTGGCCACTACAAGCCAGTGAGCCATTTCGATATGTGGACCTCGTAGCGTGCGTATATCCAGGACAATGCGGCTAAGCCCAACTCTGATCGCGACGTGTGTTTTTCGATCAAAATGTAGCCAACTAGTAGCTGGTTTCTCATAAAAGTTGTCCATACGAAGTCGCATCATCCATAGATATATATATGTATATAGGCGGAAAAAAATTCTATATCGAAATACTTCGCTTTGAAACTGATACCTGCGAGCTGCTTGTTTACAGCCGCGAGTGACATTATTTCGTGGCGAAGGCTCTTTCCTACCGAAAACCACATCCTTGGCTCTGAATTGCGCTTCCATTCCCTTTAACATTGCGGTATATGTTGCTGCTGTTGTGCTAGCAGTGCCTCGGTAGACGTCGCAAAGCTCTATTGCATTTTTCCGTGCCCCTTCTTTTTAACACGCTTTTATTAGCTTGGCCTGTATGTAGCGGAATCTTTGAGCTTAATTTTCACCGATTTCTAGAAGTCTGATTAATTTGAAGCTTTGCCTACGTATCAAGGACCGATGACAATGCATTAATGTGATGGTGTGGTGACATAATGTCAACGGCCATAAGGTCAATTGGCCTTATTACCACTTTGAATGGCCATAAGTTTGATTGAAACTTTGCACACATATCAAGGCTCGATGACAATGCATTAATATGATGGTGCGTTGACATAAGGTCAACGGCCATAAGATCAATTGGCCTTATTACCACTTTGAATGGCCATAAGTTTGATTGAAACTTTGCACACGTATCAAGGATCGATAGCAATGCATTAATGTGATGGTGTGATAACATAAGGTCAACGGCCATAAGGTCAATTGGCCTTATTACCACTTTGAATGGCCATAAGTTTGATTGAAATTTTGCACACGTATCAAGGCTCGATGACAATGCAATAATGTGATGGTGGGGTGACATAAGGTTAACGGACATAAGGTCAATTGAACTTATGACCACCCCAAATGGCCATAGATTTGAAACCTTGCGCATAATGCGAAAAACGCATTCCTTTATTAATGATAGAAGTGGATGCATGGCACATCTACGAAAGAGCATACTGGAGCCCGTTTTAACACGCTTTTGTTAGCTTGGCCTGTATCTATATATATATATCTATGTATCGATGTATGTATGTAACGGAATCTGGAGTGGAGCCGAGAGCCCCGTTAATGCAGAGCTCCAAACTCCGTTGCAACTTTTGAAGCATTTTAAGATAGGTACTTTTAGCTAGTGCAGGCCACCAAATCAAGGCACCATAAAGAAGAATCGGGTGCACAATGGCTTTGTAAATCCAGTAGGTCATCTTAGGGGAGAATCCCCAGGAGATGCCAATTGCCCTCTTGTAGGTGAACAGCTCCGCTGCTGCCTTCTTGGATCGCTCCACTATATGGTCACTCCATAATAGCTTCCTATGCAGAATGACTCCCAAATACTTGACTAGATCGCTAAACGCTAAGAACGTACCCCCACTTCTTGGCGGTGTAAGATTTGGTACTTTGTACCTCCTCGTGAAGAGAACAAGCTCGGTTTTATGCGGGTTGACTTCCAAACCTGTGGCGGGTTGTACTCCTGGAGCAGCTCCAGGATGTCAGCTGGATCCGTTGGCGTCACCGAAACCCAGGCTCTAGCCCTTGGTCGTGAGGAGATATCACGTGCCTCCACTACCTTCAAGCGCGCGCCCGGATATACCACCCGTATCAGCGTGACGGCGGCCCTATAGAGGTTTATCGACCTGGCGTCGTCACAGGCAATTAGCTTGACATTGCCCTGGAACCACCCTGCATCGGTGTAAGATGGCGGTGGACCAGGGTTGTCTTTCTTAACCTTAACGGCCACTGTATCGAGCGCGGCCTCGATCCAGTTCCACTGTTGTTTCGGGATCCTGCCATCTTCGCTGCTCTCGTGTATAATGCCAATGATCTGCCGACCCTTAGCAATTTCGGCGAAAGACCGCGTCCAGCCTCCCTGCGTCCTGGCCCTTTTCGGTGCCGTGGGGTTGGATTAATCCATGGACCGCTGGCGTTTCGAGATTTCATCACTCTCGAATAAAACTTTTAAAATTACTTGAACTAAAAAATTAAAAATAACTAATAGTTTAAAAAAACTAAAAAAAAACGCTTTTATAGCAAAACGAACTAAATAATGGAAAATAATTTTCAAATTAAAAAGAGTTTATATAACAGTAGTAGAAGGTCAAACAATCGTTTATAGTTAATTATAATAAAATTTAAGTTATTTTAACCAGAGTGCATATTGGCAGAACTAAGCGCCTGCAAGCCGTTAGCAACCCATTAATCTCACTGGAGCCATTTCATCTGGTCACTGAGGCCTGTAGAGCATAAAGTTATGAATATCTCATACCATTCGATTTAAGAAAATATTTGGAGTAATGTTTAGCATGTCTACAAAACCAACAACAGGTTCTTGAGCAGTAGTGCGAGTATAAACAAAATTATTATGGTGGGAAAGGCATCACCTATAATCAACACGGCTTGTTCCCCAAGGTTCCAAACTCGAGAAAAGTTTGCTTTCCTACCACTCAATTTAAATACAAATTGATCGCACAGTAATTTAGCAGCTGGTTTCTCAGCTCACCGAATCCCGTTGCCAATTCAACATTCAGGTGATTAATCAAGATTCACAATCGGGAATTATAATAAGAACAAGTAAGAAAGTCTAAGTTCGGGTGAAATCGAAAATTATATACCCTGCTGTGCACTTGAAACGCTGTTGTTGTTTGCTTTGTGTGGTTAATCGTGTTATAAGGATGCGCAATAATACATATATGGTTTTATTCTGAACTCATTTTCGTTCAAAATAAGAAAAAAGAATACAGAGGCCACCACTAATGAACTTGATCGGGTAAAAATGCAGTTTAACAGTCATTCAGATTGGGAGATTTTTGTTCGGCTTTTGCCATAAAAAGTATTTTAGAAGGAATAACAAAAGAAGGGGCGGGTCACGCCCATTTTCAAAACTTGTTTTAGTTTTGTTCTTAGCTCAACCATACCACTATTCAGGTAGAATATCAGTGAAATTTAGTTATATATCATAGAATTATTGCAAATATTGTTAAAGTTATACCTTTAGAAAAAGCAGGCGCGGTCTTTGACCGATTTTCATTATCTTCACTCAGTCAGTATAATTTGGCAAGTGTAGTGTCTCTGCCAAATTGCAATGTAATATCTTTAACGTCTTGTTAAACTTCCAAATTTTCTCCTAAATGTGGGTGGTGCCACGCCCATATTCCAAAATATTGTGGAGTTTTAAGTTTTGCGTTATAAAACCAATCCACCTACCAAATTTCATTAACCTAGTATTCGGGTTTGAATTAACTAATTTTGTCCATTTTTCTAAATTTTCTATACCAATCTATTCTGGGTCCAGATAAGCCGTAATACTGAATTTGGTGAAGATAGCTCAGTATTTTCTCAAGTTCTCGTGTTAGCGGACGGGCGGACGGACATGACTTAATAATTTTATTTTTTTTTCAATACTGATGGTTTTGATATATGGAAGTCTATATCTATCTCGATGTGTTTTATACCATTACAATGAACCTTTAGAGTACGCTTACACATCCACCGATTTTGATTGCCCGATGCCGGTCACAATCGTCCGATAAAATAAACACGTGTATTTAGATGAGCGTGTGCACATTTCAACCGATCACCGAATTGTTGCCGACCGGATAAGCACATAAAAGCATAAACGCTAGCGTATTTTTGCGAAAAAGTAAAATGTAAGAAAAAAAGCTGCCGGCCGATGATCTGTTGCAATTTTAACACCAGCCGGCTGATTTCATAAGCTGTTTGCAATTTTTCGGTTTATCGGTGGCTGTGGCAGCGTACCTTTATCCAATCAAAGCAATAATACCCTGAGTGCAAGTACAGCTGGGTATAAAAAAGAAATTCAAAAGACTTTCAAATACATTCACATACTACACATACAAGGCGTGTACATATGTATATCTTCAGCTTTACATATGTATGTACAGCCAATTAACGTCGTTTAATTGCATTTGATTGCAAGTTGCAGATAATCGAGAAAAGAATACTTAAATTCCATGCTCGTTGACGGTTCAATGCACAAACAAAACAATATAAGAAATAAACTTGCAAATAGACAATGGCATGGAAAACCAAAAAAAAACACTGCGCAAGCGCAATCGGTTCTTTGCTGTGAATTGATTATTTTTCACAAGCAATTCGTTGGTGGCGCTGCGATGAACCACCCATGGATTCATTGGTAGTTTTTAAACTTCTTGATTTTATTTCATTCTTGAGAATGTACTTTTCCGTCCCGTTTACGTCTTTTGTTTAAGTAGTTTTATACCCAATAGCGCTAGTTCACAGTGCTATGCCCTGGTAGCCACGAAATTTGTATAAAAACAAATAAGAAAGGCTACATTACATACTCAGCTGCCAAATTGCAGCTGGCTTTAAATTACATTCTTTTAAAGTGGGCGGTGCCACGCCCGCAGTCCAAAATTTTACTAATTTTCTATTCTGCGTCATAGGTCAACCCACCTACCAAGATTCATTGCTTTATCCGTCTTTGGTTATGCATTATCGCACTTTTTCCGATTTTCGAAATTTTTGATATGGAAAAAGTAGGTGTGGTTATAGTCCGATTTCGTTCATTTTAAACAGCGATCTGAGATGAGCGCCCAGGAACTTACATGGCTAAATGAATTTTTTTTTCGCCCAGATCATTTTGATATATTGAAGTCTATCCTCGTGTTCCAATGGCACATGAACCAGATACGGATAGAGATTTAACATGCAAATGCTACAACAATGTGAACCATATAGATCACATTAGTGTTGCATTTGCATGCTAAATCTCTATCCGTATCTGGATCATGTGTCATTGGATCACGAGGTATATCTATCTCGATTAGATTTTGCCGTTACGGCGTACCGTTATTTGAACAAAATTAATATACTCTGTGAGCCCTGCTCAGCTGAGTATAAAAATAGCTCAATACCATAGCGTTTGAGTTCAGGCATTCAAAAACTACGTTCGAACAGAAAGTTTGGGCGGCCAGTGCCTCGATGTTAGCGTACACGATCAGACTTTTGTTGATGCTCGCCATCGTTAAAGTTGAACGAAGAGCTCCACCTACTCTGCACAGTAATCATTCGCTGTATATTTCGTGGGCAACTTTTCCTAAGTTAGCAGTCTATGGTCTAAGTCAATGTTGTTGTTATGTTACAGACAAAGACCCTCCCCGAAGGTTTTGAAGAGTGTTATCGATGTTGGTGGTCCTTTGCCGGATATAGTAAGTTCCGGCAAGAAATCACCATTTAGGTACTAGCCCGACCATCTCGGGAACGATTGATATGATAACATTAAACCTTCTAGGTCAACTCGCCTCCACCCCTAGTTCGGTGAGGAACTTGGGGTCACCAGAGCTTCGCCTGCTAAATATGTGTATGATACATTCATATTTGTAACTGTACTGGATATAAAATGTTTAGCTTCACTAGTTGATACTTTTTCTTCCGTTTAAGTTTTCTGTTGTAACCGTTTTTATTTTTTGTGAGCTTTTCACTCACAGTTGGTTGTCTAATTAATACAGCAACATGTCGCCGTTCAGTTTGAAATAAGGGCTTAACGATGCAAGCCCTAAAATTCGATGTAGTAGAGGCTTTGTTGAACTTGTTCTACCAATCTACTAAGTTACAAACAAACATACGTAAGTTTTTATATATTTATTGAGTCTCATTTGCTTACGGCGCAGTCGCGCTTGTAGAACATTTAGCAAATTCAAACCCTTTTTGCAATTTGAAGAGGTACATAAGCCAACCGCACCATGTCCGCTGTTGATCAGCATGAAAATCCTGTCAGCGTCACTTTGGTTTGAGAAAATTTAGTATCTTTTGTTTAATATATCTGCATACAGATCTACTGTAAATATGTAAATTTCTTCCGTTTTTTTTGATTTTTACTGTCTTTAAGCTGATTTTTTCACTGCTGACGACGGGACAGAAGCCAATTGGATTGATTAACATGTTGGACAACTTCATCGCGTTAAAGTGGAAAAGATTTTATGTGCGCTCCCAGGCTGAATTTGTTAATAAACTTGAAGTGTCTCAAATGCCGGCAGGAGAAGTCAAGCATACAAATAAAAATTAAATTCTTATTTAGTGTGTTATTTTAGGGCCGGTCGGCCCCTAAGTGGTTACGCTTTGTATGTTTTGATAGGATCGTATAGAAGTTGGTGCCAATTACGTATGGCGTAATTGATGTCGTTTACGAGTGGGAGTTACAATTTAAAGAAAGCTGAAAATACTTATGCCAGAGTAAGCTGTTATTTCTCCCCTGCTTTGGTTTTGATGCTGTTGTAATCGCACAAAACCCCCTGGTTTATGTGATTGCTGTGGATGTGAACTTCTTACAACTGGTATGTATTATCGGAGAAATATGTTATAAGCCCTTTTATCCCTGATTTGACCAATGGTAGGCAAAGCCCTTCTTCGAGACATAGGGTATAGGGTCTGCCACTTGGTGGCCTATGTTGATGACAGAGCATATTTGTCAGCGAAAATTTTTAATTATGCCCTAGTCAAATGGAACTGGTTCTATAGACGAGGAGGTACAGGATCGGCGAAATTTAGATTACCTTTAATTAAGAGAGTAGCGCTATTACTGCCCGTGATAGCGAAGTACCTTTGGGACAAATATTGACATCAAACTTTCAGAAATCTTAATTTACAAGACAAAGTAACGGGGCAATAGAAATATGCTAGAGCCTCAATCCAAGAATGGTACATTTGCTATACGATATTGAAATCAAGGCGGCTTTCTTCTATGTGGTTCTGGTCTGGTTGACACAAATCGAAATTTGTACCATGATAAACAAAATCAACATCTACATATACAGGCACTAAAAAAAATACTGAATCTATACAAGACTGGCAATTTCGAAAAAATAGGCACGGCCTTTATAGCGGGATATAAGCTTGCGAATCATGTGAGCTTCAGTAACTTTACCGACTTGAACTTGGTACCTAACAGGAAGACTACTGTGTCTAGTGCCATATTCGTTCTTATTCTATCACAGCGTCAAACGGAAATTTATCAGAAATGCAGAGCGAAGCGGATATCAAAGCACGAAACTCCTATCCCGGGAGACTTAGTGTTGTTGGGCATTCCTTGACCCCACTCTATGTGGATCGACTTACTTTTGTATAAAAAATATCTGATGCCAGGGTATCCTTATGTACTTGAATATTGTCAAGCTATTGAGCTGGGAGGCCAATGCCTTACTGAACGTGATTGCCAGTAGGTAATTTACGATTCCGCTAGCCACTTGCTCTTTGCTTCTAGGCAGGTTGGCCTATATCAAAATAAGCAAACACCTATTGCCAGTTATGCAAGTCTTACTCACGAATATGTTACGGTCAACTAAAGTTAATTTATCAATAGCAATACAAATGATAATTTGGCACCGTTCGTTGGGAGTCCATGCGGTGCTGCTTAAGAGAACGGTGTTCGTCGGGAATTTATCAGCAAAGGACTTTTTCGAGTCCTTCTGAATTAGGCTTTATGCCAGTTTATGTATTTTTGGTTCAAACGGCTGAATTTTTGTGTGTTGGATTTCTTCACAGTGTTTACGGAGATCACTCTTTATTAACGGAAGGACCAGGACCTGTCGTCGGCGTAGGACATAACGGTCACTCATCTGAGGACAAGACACCTCCCTACAGCACCCGTTTCGACCTAAGCCATTTTGGCCGCCTGCCTCTCCCAACTCAGTAAAGGTCTCGCCCTTTTTCTGCTTCCAAACTACGGTGTCGCCTGAAATACTTTCTTCGCCGAAGGGACCATTTGCATTACATGACTTAGCCAGCGAAGCCTTTTGGTTTCTATTTGCTGCACTATCGTCATATCTGTGTAAGACTCATACAGCTCATCATTATGTCTTCGATAATCGCCGTCGGAATCACGGACAGGATCATTGTATATGCTGTAAATGCTGTTTCCCAAATAAACGAAATCGGTCACAGTCTCGAATTTATATCCGACCACGTTGCCTGTCAAGGCGCGAACGCGCCTATTCTCTCAAGCATGATAGCAAATACTTCGTCTTGTCCTCATTTACAGCAAGATTTACGTTGTTTCCATGGTTTCCAATATACAACTGGATTAAAGCATACCACATACGGCGCACAGGAGAAGTGGGTTAGGGGACTTAGAATATACACGCGGCGGGTATTCCAGTGACTAGAATACCAAATTAATTCAACGGGTTGTGTAGCGCAACCCTTTCCAGGCGTTGTCAGCGCAATATTATAGCTTAACCAACCCAAAAGTCCACCTCCCCTACCTGTGGCGAATCATGATTCTTTGGCAGCGGAGGCTCTGGCAAAACTAAGTTCCTCATGAATTTAGGGGGT
The DNA here is from genome assembly GCA_029619165.1 of Eurosta solidaginis. NCBI lineage: Eukaryota > Metazoa > Arthropoda > Insecta > Diptera > Tephritidae > Eurosta > Eurosta solidaginis. Next base: position 63,247 of record JARSSU010047046.1, read on the forward strand.
GTGAGGGCGGCGCGGCCTAGAAGGTTTCATGTGGTCATACTAAATTGTTCCCGAGATGGTAGGTGCTTGCTACTGGAAGGTACCGAAAATATATCGGGCTAAGTACCATCAAACTCGATAACACTCCCAAAAATTTTATCGCTATAACAACAACAATGAGAACTTGTGAATTGTCTAGTCTTTTGTGTTGGTTACATTTTGCGTTTGCTATCTCCTTTTGACAATCCCTATACCAGGGAAATGAAAAAAATAATATCAGTGGATGATATGAGCCTATATATGGTTGGATAATTGAGCCATGCAAATACCATAAAAGACAAATGCAACTCTGTAATCAGATCTAAACAATACCTAAATCGGCAAGACTCTCAACAATGCTCCACAATGTTTTGACATTTCGCTAGCAAGAAAATTTGTCGCCATGCGTATACATTATATCAAATAAAATGCAACACTTCGTTTTGTGACGTCGTCGTGTCAAGTTCGATTTTCCCCACAACTCAACCGCGTGTTATAAAAGGACTCTATTAGGGTTCCCAGACCGAAAATGTCGAAAGGGGGACAGATAATAACAAATTGGGGGATTTGGGGGTACAACAGATAGAACAAGTAAGGAAGGTTAAGTTCGGGTGTAACCGAACATTACATACTCAGTTGAGAGCTATGGTGGCAACATAAGGGAAAAAACCATGTAGGAAAATGAACCGAGGGTAACCCTGGAATGTGTTTGTATGACATGTGTATCAAATGAAAGGTATTAAAGAGTATTTTAAGAGGGAGTGGGCCATAGTTCTATAGGTGGACGCCATTTGGGGATATCGCCATAAAGGTGGATCAGGGTTGACTCTAGAATTTGTTTGTACGATATGAGTATCTAATGAAGGGTGTTAATGAGTATTTTAAAAGTGAGTGATCCCTTGTTCTATAGGTGGATGCCTTTTCGAGATATCGCCATAAAGGTGGACCAGGGGTGACTCTTGAATGTGTTTGTACGATATGGGTATCAAATGAAAAGTGTTAGTGAGCTTTTAAGAGGGAGTGGGCCTTAGGTCTATAGGTGGAAGCCTTTTCGAGATATCGCAATAAAGGTGGGACCAGGAGTGACTCTAGAATGCGTTTGTACAATATGGGTATCAAACGAAAGGTGTTATGAGTATTCAAAAGGGCGTGGGGTTTAGTTCTACAGATGGACTCCTTTTCGAGATATCGCCATAAAGGTGGACCAGGGGGACTCTAGAATGTGTTTGTACAATATGGGTATCAAACGAAAGGTGCTATGAGTATTTCAAAAGGAAGTGAAAAAATAAAAATAAATGTAAGGCGCGATACCTCCGAAGAGATCTAAAGCGAGCTTCTCTCCAATTTGAGTCGTGCTCCCTTGATTTTACATCCTTAGTTCCGTAGTGGACGGCCGTTTTCGAGATATCGCCATAAAGGTGGACCAGGGGGGTGACCCTAGAATTTGTTTTGTACAATATGGTTATCAAAAGAAAGGTGTTAATTAGTGATTTGAAAAGGGAGTGATGCTTAGTTCCAGAGGTGGACACCGTTTCGAGATATCGCCATAAAGTTGGACCAGCGGTGACCCTAGAATGCGTTTGTACAATATGGGTATCAAAAGAAAGGTGTTAATGAGTATTTTAAAAGGGCGTGGGGCTTAGTTCTATAGGTGGACGCCTTTTCGAGATATCGCCAAAAGGTGGACCAGGGGTGACTCTAGAATATGTTTGTACGATATCGGTATCAAATTAAAGATATTAATGAGGGTTTTAAAAGGGAGTGGTGGTAGTTGTATAGGTGGTCGCCTTTTCGAGATATCGGCATAAAGGTGGACCAGGGGAGACTCTAGAATGTGTTTGTACGATACGGGTATCAAATGAAAAGTGTTAGTGAGCGTTTTAAGAGGGATTGGGCCTTAGGTCTATAGGTGGACGCCTTTCGATATATCGCCAAAAAGGTGTGCCAGGGGTAACTCTGGAATGCGCTTGTACAATATGGGTATCAAACGAAAGGTGTTAATGAGTATTTCAGAAGGGCGTGGGGTTTAGTTCTACAGATGAACTCCTTTTCGAGATATCGCCATAAAGGTGGACCAGGGGTGACTCTAGAATGTGTTTGTACGACATGGGTATCAAATAAGAGGTGTTAGTGAGCCTTTTAAGAGGGAGTGGGCCTTAGGTCTATAGGTTGACGCGTTTTCGAGATATCGCCATAAAGGTGGACCAGGGCTGACTCTAGAATGCGTTTGTACAATATGGGTATCAAACGAAAGGTGCTAATGAGTATTTCAAAACGGCGTGGGGCTTAGTTATATAGGTGGACGCCTTTTCGAGATATCGCCATAAAGGTGGACCAGGGGTGACTCTAGAATGCGCTTGTACAATATGGGTATCAAACGAAGGGTATTAATGAGTATTTTAAAAGAGAGTGGGCCTTAGTTCTTTAGGTGGACGCCTTTTCGAGATATCGCCATAAAGGTGGGCCAGGGGTGATTCTAGAATGTGTTTGTACGATATGGGTATCAAATTAAAGGTATTAATGAGGCTTTTAAAAGGCAGTGGTGGTAGATGTATATGTGAAGGCGTTTTCCAGATATCGACCAAAATGTGCACTAGGGTGTCCCAGAACATCATCTGTTTGGATACCGCTAATTATTTATATATATAATACCACGAACAGTATTCCTGCCAAGATTTCAAGGGTTTTTTATTTCGCCCTGCAGAACTTTTTCATTACATTCTACTTAATATGGTAGGTGTCACACCCATTTTTCAATGTTTTTTCTAAAGTTATATTTTGCGTCAATAAACCAATCCAATACCATGTTTCATTCCTTTTTTCATATTTGGTATAGAATTATGGCATTTTTTTCGTTTTTCGTAATTTTCGATATCGAAAAAGCGGGCGTGGTCATAGTCCGATTTCGGCCATTTTTTATACCAATACAAAGTGAGTTCAGATAAGTACGTGAACTGAGTTTAGTAAAGATATATCGATTTTTGCTCAAGTTATAGTGTTAACGGCCCACTGGCAGGACAGACGGTCGACTGTGTATAAAAACTGGGCGTGGCTTCAACGGATTTCACCCTTTTTCACAGAAATAAGTTATCGTCCCAGAATCTAAGCCCCTACCAAATTTCACAAGCATTGGTATATTTTTGTTCGACTTATGGCATTAAAAGTATCCTAGACAAATTAAATGAAAAAGGGCGGAGCCACGCCCATTTTGAAATTTTCTTTTATTTTTGCTTTTTGTTGTACCATATCATTACTGGATTGAATGTTGACATAATTTACTTATATACTGGAAAGATATTAAATTTTTTGTTAAAATTTGACTTAAACAAATTTTTTTTTAAAGTGGGCGTGGTCGTTCTCCGATTTTGCAAATTTTTATTAAACACACATATAGTAATAGGAGTAACATTCCTGTCAAATTTCATCATGATATCTTCAACGACTGCCAAATTACATCTTGCAAAAGTTTTGCCTTCTTTTAAAAGTGGGCGGTGCCACACCCATTGTCCAAAATTTTACTAATTTTCTATTCTGCGTCATAAGCTCAACTCACCTACCAAGTTTCATCCCTTTATTCGTCTTTGGTAATGAATTATCGCACTTTTTCGATTTTTCGAAATTTTCGATATCGAAAAAGTGGCCGTGGTTATAATCCGATATTGTTCATTTTAAATAGCGATCTGAGATGAGTGCTCAGGAACCTACATACCAAATTTCATCAAGATACTTCAAAGTTACTCAAGTTATCGTGTTAATGGACGAACGGACGGACATGGCTCAATCAAATTTTTTTTCGATCCTGATGATTTTGATATATGGAAGTCTATATCTATCTCGATTCCTTTATGCCTGTACAACCAACCGTTATCCAATCAAAGTTAATATACTCTGTGAGCTCTGCTCAACTGAGTATAAAAAAGGGATATCTTTCGGGGGACTAATAAAACTAATTATAATGAACAAACACATTTGTTTATATTCAGCCTTTAATATGGCAGAAAAATATTTTCATATCAAAATCCTATTTCAATTCCCCAAAAAATATACATACATTCATTTTGTATATCAGTTCATCCTATTAGTGCTGACAACACATCCTAAAATTCGATTTTTTCATCCGCCCGTGCGGGCGAAAATGGTGGAACTACGCTACTTCCGTAGCAAGGGGGAACAAAAAGTCAAAATTGGGGATGCCGCCCACCCCCCCCTCCAATGGGGGACGTCTGGCAACCCTAGACTCTATTCATGCGGTTGAGAATAAAATGGTGGATAGTGCGGTAATTGAAATGACAAAAAATTTAATTAAAAACATTTAAAAATACTAAAGAATTTTGGGCGTTATCAGTTCGTCGTAAAAATATGCAAATTGTGCAAAAAGATTCAATTGCTATCGGGCAAAAGTCTTAAAAATATTAAAATAAAATTACGCATTTTGTGCAAAAATATACATATAATTGCTATCGGGCAAAATAAAATTTAATGTTAATAATACATTCAACATATAAACGTAAATTATAATTATGTGAAGTTTTATAACATAAGTAAAACTCTCGTTTTACATACATAAGTTCATAACTTTTTAATATCGCCACCGAAGTTAAACGAAATACATAACGGGTTAAAATAATTACTCCTATATATAAATTAAATCACAATACATAATCATAGATCAAATAATGGGACAGTAATTGCCCATTAACATAAACGTACAGTCCCTCGCTAGGGTATGCACCTTGTCGTTGGTGTGAGGGCTTAGCTGAACTCCATAGCGCCCGACTTTGAGCCGGAGCTGTTTAGGACTGACATCTACGCCCGTTTCGCCTCATAGGAGGGCGGCGGGGTGTCGGTGAACTGCCAACCCCCTAATCCAGGGTGTTATGCAGACCGTGCCTATTGGACGATTTGCAGCCAGGGGATAAATTTGGCTGTATTCGAACGGAGCCTTCCCAATATCGGGCCCCTCTGGAAGCATTGATGGCCTTACCACAGTAAGGGGCGCTGCTGTGGCGGACGGTTCTTTCCCCGTATATAATACTGGGCCGCTGAGCCCGCCTTGTCGGGCAGGTGGTCATACGACCTGATTGTAATAAGGACGATGATAAGAGGAGTTAACACATAATAAATTACTTATCTTTTTTCTGCACTACAGTGTAGTGAATTCCATACTTACATAGTTTTGGCAAGAGCCACAATAGCTTGTTTACTTTTTGTTTCCGCTACAGCGTAGCGAATTACATATTTGCATACTTACATACTTTTTGGCAATCGCCCCAATAACTTCACACAGTCAAACTTTCGCTGACTCTGAAATTAAAAGTCAATTTCGCAATAAGAATTTTCCACAGGTAAATTCTTTATTGCTAACCAATATTATTTTACAATTCCTGTTTTGCATTCGAAGTAGCACTAATTCAAAGAATTAGCGCAACAGCTAAATCAATTGACCAAGCAACCAACTGCACGCGCATCCGGCAAAATATTAAGTGCTGATGTCAGCGTCTGCAGTTATTGGTGTAAACAAGTTGTTGTTGTTCTCATCAACAAAGCTTTAGCTACAAATACTAATTATTAAAGTTCAGTTCTGTTTCTGAAGTGAAAAGGTTGAGGACGTAAAAACTTCAAACATTGTATTTTGTATGCGTAATAGTTTGGTATTTCCGTTTTAGTATCGTTTTGTGCCTTTAGAATTTGTTTCTGCTCAAAATTTGATTGCCTTTGTCCCTTTTTTTTGGGTAATCCCGATTCAACAAAAGTAACTTCAAACGATTTACATTCATTTATATTTCTTTGAAACACATTTTTTTATTTTATATGTAAAAATGCAAATCAATGCATTTGTTTGTATAACTAAACTTCAGTATTTTATACAGCTTTTGTTTGCTCTACAAATTCTAAAAGCTTCAGCACTTCAGCACTGCACTCGTTTTTTTTTAATATTTATATATACATGTTTGTATGTCAGCATATATGTAAATATTGCCTTATCTTCTGTATGTACTTTAATTGTTTTTGGTTGTCTGCTCCCACGTTCATTCTTCGCTATGTTCTATAAGTGCCACTCTCTAGAAAAATGTCATTTTGAAAAACCGTTCGATTGCATTTGTGTGTTATGCTCATTCTTCATCTCATGTCAGCTCAAATTCTTCACATACCGTAAAACATTCTACTGTTTCTCATGCGCTAAAGCTCCACTACCACCAGCACCGGCGCCATCACTGCTGCCACTACCACCCAATAAATCATCACAATTTACGTGTAAACCGCCACCGCTGCTCGATAAGCCACTAGAGTCAGCGCCACCATTTGGTGTAGCACATAGTGAATTACTTGACGAATTCAAATCGGTCACGGTGGTTGGGCCATAAAATATCAGTTCAGGTATTTGACCACCTTGTACGCCAGTACCATTAGTGCTTTCGGATGAACATTGAAACTGGAATGTTATATTGCCCATGCACACCTCAGACATGCCCTCCTGACCGAAGAAACTTAACTCATTACCATCAAGTATTACAGAGGCGGTATAGTAACATTCGGGTTCATTTGTATTGGATTTTCAAAGAATACATGAAAGGTATTGCTTGAGCCATCCGAGAAAAATTTGGTATCATTTTCGGCGAGTGTACGTCCCAGAAGTTTAAGTTCGATTTTAACATTATAATTAGCAGCACCAGTTGAGGAACCATACAAACCAAAGCCAACACTGAAAATTCTAATAAAAATTTGAAAAATGTATTATTAGGTTTATGCATATGTTTTTCGTAATCACTTCCAAAAATTTACTCACCTACGATCCACTGAGAATTGTATTGAGTCACATCGTCCACGATAACGCCATTGATTTAAAACGATGGCATACTTGTGTCTTGAGGCCAGCACGTGTGCGTGTTGGAAAACTTATATGCGGTTTAGATTGTGCGGTGAAATGTAAAAATATATCAATAGTTTCTTGTGATGTTAATATGCCTGTTTGTGCAACGCCATTAGCGAACTCTTCCAACGTCATTGTCGTTATACGTATTAAATGCAATGCTTGTCCCAACATACTACGTTTATTTTGTGCAGACACATCTATGCCCATTTTTTGGCAAGCATTTAGATCCCAATTGAGCGCTGCCTCAAAGATGTACTCCTTCCAGTTGAGCGTCTCACGCGACAATATCGATTCAAATGTTTTGAGATCGATGTCGACAAAGTCTTCCGATTTAAATGCCATTTTGGCCTAAAATTAGATAATTAAGTTGAGTTCATCATTCAAATTTCACAATATGCCATAAATAAAGTTGTAGGACTTGTGCATCGATTACTTCCCCGCAACGCTGCATCAATTCGGGCTCTTCGAATAGACGCGATTGACTGAGAAGTAGACAGGCGTTTTTTGCCGTCAATTTAACTTCTAAATAATTGACGCATACGCGTGTTGAATGTGGTACAATATATTTCTAGCCTCATACAATGTGGCCAATATGTTATCAGGTTCCAAATGAATCTCATCACAATATAGGTATCTGTTTGAAATGAGAAAAATAAAGAGAAAATGTGTTTTTAATAAAAAAAGCAAAAACAAATTAGTACACAATTTTATGCTAAATCGATAACTTTTTTTCTTTTCTTTAGTTTGAGTATGCTCTTATATATATTTTGGTTTTTTGTTCGGAGTTCAAAATACAGTTGGCGGGTTAACCAAGTTGAGCTTCTAAACATTATTGAAACGGCCATAGTGGCTAGCTTAAACTAATATTAAGGTTAGCTCTTCTATAAAGTCATAAAATTTATAAAGTATATCGAAAATGTCTTAAATATTTCAAATCAAATCAAATTTGACCCTTGCTCAAACAACGTTTCATCACTAAAATGCGAGCTGGATCATAGAAGGCATACACTGCTGTCAGCAGACTATATCGAATGTAGTCTTTAAACTTTCAAGGCTCACACAATTTGCTAAAATCTTTCTGTTGCTTGATGCACTTCTCAGTGGGAAGAATTCACAAAGAGAGATCCGTCTAATATACAACAGCGTTCTGAGTTCGTGGTTTTGAAAGGGTTTATCTTCTGTTCAAATTATCTTCTAATTCTTACAGGTTGGGTAAAATTAAACTGCTCATAATAACGGCTAATAACGATCTCACATAAACTTAGTTTGTACATGTTACAAGAATTAGTGTTACGGCCAAATCTATATGTTTTGTTATACAACATTCTGTCCTCATGGCATATACTAAAGTTTTTCAAGACCGACCTACTTCCTGCTTGGAGATTTAACAGGTAATCAGCTACAAACCTTAAACAACGTTAAAACGCTGACGGCTCACATCAGGCACTTTTATTTCCTGTTTATTTTCCGCTAGCCCACTCATAAAACATAGCATAGAACACTGAACCACCCGTGGCCAGAATATACTTATGCGCCGGTATTGTTTGCACACAATCTTCTAAAATAAGAATTCAACCACACTTTCAATTATGTAAAAAAAATTTACAAATCTTAAATTCATACCAAACTCTCCACCAACAACAAATTTTACATCTGACATTAATTCGTTATTAAACATAGACGCATTTCTCAGTTGTACAGTGGCTTTCGTGGCCTGCCAATTAGGATCAGCTGTATCATTAGCATTTGTTGTAGAATTATTTGACTGATTTGTTGCAGCTGCTTCAGCTGAACAAACATATGAAACACTACCGCCACCGTTACCTCCATCTGAACCACCGCTTGCTGAACTTGAGGGTAAACAAAATAGTGCTGAGCTACTAAGATCACCTGGTGAGGCGAGTGGTGATGATGGTGCACTAATTGGTTGTGTTATTTGTATATTATGTTCGCCGGCGCTGCCGCCACTGCTAGCACCGCTTGTGGCGCTGCTGCTACCTGTAGTAGAGCCACCTCTGCTGGCATCACTGCCGCTACCTCTGCCTCTTCCCGCTGCTAAACTGGCACCGTCTGCAAGCAATGCATGACGTTGTGAATGGTGATTATTTGCTGAGTTGTTGTTGTTGTGTGGCGGCGATAGCAATAAGCCTTTACCATTGTTTAGCGTTTCCACTGTAACGGTAATATTGACCAAAGATTTATTTGTAGACAAAAGGTTAGTAAATTTATAAAAAGTATGTTTAAGTAGTATATGTATACATAGATAACGAAATAATATAGCATTTTCAGGTCAAATGAAACTTTATTCAAGTCAAATGAAATTTTCTTCATTTTAAATGAAACTTTTTTCAAGTCAAATGAAACTTTTCTCATTTCAAATGAAACTTTTTTCATTTTAAAAGAAACTTTTTTCATTTTAAATGAAACTTTTTTCAAGTCTAATGAAAGCATATTTGGCTTATAAGACATCGTCCTTCTACAAGGTTTGTCACTTGCTTTTACACTCCAAAAACGAGTATGCTTCTAAAAGTGAACTTGGCAACTGCACCACTGTAGCTTTTTTGTTACTTTTCTGTTACTATATATTTAGTAAACAGTTTTTATCAACAACTGTATAAAACCTCCATTCTCCAAATGATTATTTCTCCCTTGCATTTTTCCAAAGATAACGGATTCAAAAATTATTCAAATTCGCAAAGAAACGTGCAATACTTTTTCAGTTGCAATTGATCTTTGAATATGAGTGAAAGTGAAAGCGGAAGTGATTTCAGCTCTGGTAGCTCAGATAATTGGGAGCCTGCTGAGGCAACCAAGATCGTCGGCGTAAACAGACCCCCCATAGTCATCAAAGAAGAAGAGTTGGTCAATATCAAAGAGTTTCTGCAGAAAAAAAACTACTTTTAACAAAAGCATACGAAGAAAGTAAAAGTGTCGCTGAAGCTGCAAACGTCAGTTAACGTGAATACAGCAAAACCATTGGTGGCGTGATTCAAAGCAAAACATGGGGAATTATTAATTAAACGCCGAGGAGGATATCGCACAAAAAAGCTAACAGCGGAATTGTTGGAATTAATTTAAACCATCGTAGAAAACGAGCCAGCAATTACTATAAAGAACATAAAAAAATATTTTTGTTAACAAAAATATAATTCTGTCGCAAACAACGATATTTAGTGCACTTAAAACTTTAAAAATAACATTAAAGTTGGTTTCTAGGGAATTAGATGAAATGAGTGAGTACGTACATTAACTTTGAGACAAACTTACGCTAGACATTTTTCGCAATGGGTTCCTCAAGAAAGGAATAGAATGAATTTTATTGATGAATGCGGCTTTAATCTTCATCTAAGAAAATCGCAGTTCTATGTTGTTTGGTAAGTCGTTGGTCTCTACAAAGAACAAAGTATAATACAGAGGATTTAACCGATGTGTTAATTGGTGTCAGACAGTGAATAGGAAATTCGCTCACACCATGCTTTTGGGTTCCTTCTCTTTGTTCTCTACGTTGGTTTCTACGTTGTTTTATTCCTACGTTATTAACAAAGTATATGTAGGAAGAAGAGTGTGCTTTATATCTAAGAGGAGTAGATACAAGTAAAAAATATAGTTGCTCATTTTAAGTGGGAGGTTAAACTGTAGTATATAAATTGCCTAGCGTTTAACACTACTACTTTATTTATTAAACAATTGAAACGATCAAAAGGAAGGTTAAACTAAGCTTACCTTAACTGCAGCTTAAATTCAAAAAATAATTTGGGAAAAAATTTTGCCTTCAATGTGATTAATTAGAAATAGTTTGTCGTCTTAGAGAAAAATTTGATAAATAGCGTTATAAAATACGACATATTGATAATTACCTTAATAGAGCATTTATGGTTTCTTTGACTTGAAAACCTGAAAACAGTTCATTTGAAATGAAAAGATTTCATTGGACTTGAAAAAAGTTTAATTTCAAATAAAAAATTTCGTTTAAAATGAAAAAAGTTTCATTTGACCTGAAAATGCTCTAAGAATGTTTACAAATAATTTTTGTGGTATTTGTGCGAAATATTTTTCTAAAATCGAAATTTCCTTTCGTTCCTAGCTACGCTGCCGTTTTACTATGTGTTTACTGATTTCAAATTAAACAAATTTTGTTAACTTTTTTCACTATTGTTGATATTAATATTTAAAATTTTCTTTTTCTTGTTCATAACATTTGTTTATTTTGATTAAAATGTGTGTGACATCCGATTTGCTTTATATGTAGGAGGCATGTCGCAGAGCGCATAGAATTTCATACCCGCTTTAGGTTTAATTTATTCAAGCGAGATAAAACCCAATATTGTAGTGGGGATTTTGTTAGGCACTTATCAACAACCCCGTGGTGTTTATTTGCACCTCGTTAGTGAAAATATTTTTTTTTGTATTTATTTATTTATTGGACGGTAATGGATAATAATAAAGATGGCAAATGCCCATCCAAACATCTGATAAATTAATAGATCACTCCAAAATTACGACTTGTTGTTAGCTCTGCTCTGCATAAATTTCGTAAATATAAGAATGTATAATATTAGGGAATAGAGTTTGAATCTCGTGTGCCTTTATCTCTTTACCATATCTAATTTAAGCAACGATCTTCGCACACAGGATTAAAAGCCACTGCGGAATGAGGGACTTAGATACCTGCCACCTACCGTGGAGGTGCCGACATAAACCTCCATACACGAAAGTTCGAGCGGTCAAAGTAAATGGCTCTAAAGGCAGTCGGGCTGATATCAGAACGTATCGGATTCATATCCGATAAAGGATTTCCCAGCATCCGCGAAATTCCCCAAACTTTCAGGGTGTTTTTGGCTACAATTTCGAACAACACAGGATTACATTCGGGTTTATAAAGTACTAGCGGGACCCCGGTGTGCTTCGCTACACCAATAGAAATATTGGAAAAAGAATAAAATATCATAGAATTTTTTTAATCTTTATTTCAATTCTTAATCCAAAACATTTGGATACACTACATTTTTCGTTTTTCATTTGGGATATGAATAAACAAACAATTTGGAATGCCTACTCTGGAACAGGCAACGTATAGTTGCCCGTGCGAAAAGCATGGTTCCTCCTAATTCAGTTCGCATACTCGAAGGCGCACTGGAAATTGCAAACGATTGAATTCAAATGGCATGGCTGTTGGTATCAGTGGGATTCGCGGTATAAGCACAATTTCACCTTTCGCTCTGCCGGTCAGTATTTTTGCTTCAATTAAATTCGTCATCAACTTTTTTACATTCAGTCTTGTTCCATTACACAATTTTGGTGCATTTAAATTCCGTAATAAAATAACTGATGAGCCGACCTTCAAATTTAAGCAATGCAGTGGCATACCAGACGGTTCCAATGAATTCAAAAATTCAACTTGATAATTCACTGCGTCTTGATTCATTGCGCTATCCACTGACTTGTATGTTGTCATCACACCTGGCAATTTTTTCAGAATGCGATGATTGATTTCATTGACATGTACATTTTTGATGCCAGTATTGCGCGTTCTCTCAACCAATCGTAATTCATGTAATTTTGAACAAAATTTGGAAACATTCGTTCAATTAATTCTTCTTTTGACTGGATAATTATACAAAAATTTTAGCAACGTAATCATTTGTTTTGTCGATTGGAATTTTGCCATTTCCGATCTCTAACAATTGCTTCGAGAACTGCACTGCGGACTGATCATTTTGCAACTGAACACGCATTGTATGTGTAATGTTAATTTTTTCACGTATCGCCACAAAAGGGAAGACTTCAAACATGCATTGATCTCATCTGCCGGCGTTGATTGTGGAATAACGGGCAGTGTTTCTCGAAAGTCACCTAACAATAAACTTAAAGCACCACCAAAAAGCCTACGGTTTCCACGTAAATCTTGCATGGTTCGATTTAATGCTTCCAATGATTTTTTGTTTGTCATTGTACACTCATCCCATAGAATGACCGCTGTTTGTAGCAAAACTTTTGCCATCGCTGAATTTTTGGATATGTTACAGGTTGGAGCTTCAACCACCTGTATATTCAATGGCAATTCTAAAGCTGAATGAGCTGTTCGTCCTCCATCCAATAAAGTTGTAGAAATTCCAGAAGAAGCGAGTGCCAAAGCAATTTTCTGTTGCGATCGAACAGTTGCTAAAATCAATGAAATCACAATGTTTTTCCGGTGCTGCCAGGTGCATCTAAAAAATATAATCCACCAGTGTTATCAGAAACAGCTTGCATGATTTTGTCATTTATATCCTTTTGTTGATTGTTCAATTTGGTGATGTTGGATTGAACAAAGGTACGTAAATCGTCAAAATCGAATTGTTCACGCTGCAACACTCGATCAAATAAATCATGCATTGGACGTTTTGGTGAAATCAAATCTAACTGCCCCAATACTTTATTGGCAATCGCAAAACACATATCTTCAATTATTATCAAAACTTCTTGTACATTTCCAATGTACAATCAGCAAATCAGGGTCCATTGCTCTACCGCACCCGAATTAAAATATCTTTAGTCATGTAATCTTTATATTTATTCCACAATTCAATTGGATTCGATGGCATGCATGTTGATATTATAATCGAAAATAGCATTCGTATTTGCTGTGGATGAGATGAAACCGATGCATCATGAAGTGTTTCGTCCCAATGAGTGTCATCTTCTAACAAATGCAAGAGCTGACATGCCCGCGATATGTCTTATATCCTGAAATGATCTTGTTCCTCGAACGTTTACCAACAACATTCGCAAATAGAAACATTCAGCATTGTTGGGATGTACCGTATACATCCTGCCCAAGGCATCTGTTTGGAAAATACCTGGATGACCATCAACTGGTGTTCCTTGTTTACGTCGTTGAAATTTTTTCGATGATGCATTCCAAGTGTAATATTACGGTATATCAACATATATCAAATTTCTGGCAAATGTGTCGATTTCACACAAAGAAGATTGAACACGTTGCGCTGAAGCGTTTTTTGTTTGTTGGGACAGTTGTGTAATGAAGAGATATTGTAAACTTTCAGTAAGGAAGCGACCATTTGAAAAGAACCAGTTGAAGTTTGCGGAATGTCGGGTATTGATTTCGAGAAATCTAAAATATTGACCAAAATAATGCATCAGATCTTCGTTGTAAAAAATGCTATGAACTCGATACTCTTGAATTCTTGTTGCCAAAATCCCAGCCAAAAATTAATTTTCCGATGCGAAATGTATGACATCTTCATCAGAATGCAGTCGGTCAGCAATTTCCAAGATCATTTCAACTGTATTCATGGTTGTTTCTGACGAAAAGCAACGCAATTTATTACAATGTTGTTTCCTTGACACAATAAAATCACACTTAATAGTTTTAGTGGGACATTACTCACCAAATTGTAGCACAGCATATACCGATTTTACTTAAATCCAATTCATATATGTTTTTTTCCCCAGTTTATATAAAACAAATGACTTTTTTATTTGTTTGGTTTTCACTTGAGAAATGCTAAACGTCAAATTATTACTCTAGAAACGTCAATTCCATTGAATAATGCAAAATGGAAATAAGCACCATCTGTTGGTATGAAACGTAGCCGTAGCTTGGTGTGATATATCTCGTGAACCGCTTGACCAAATTCAATCAAACTTCACAGAAACCATCTACATGATAGCCCAATTGTACTATAGAAATTGGTTGAAATTGGTGGAGCCGGTCTCAAGTTATAAAGTAACACCAAAAATGTGCACTTATTTTTATATATATAGATAGATAATTTATTTAATTTATAGTCTTTTATTTCGCTTTGCAAATAGAAAAGAAAATAGTAGTCACAAAACTGTTTCTCAGTTTTTTAGTTGCAGCTGAGCTCATTATCAATTTCTTCTCTCACATGTAGTTGCCACACTTGATTGTTTCGAAGAAAACTTTTAGTATAAATGTTTGACATAACATTTTATATAGAGAACTTGTAAGTTATAGAAAAGCAAAGAATCAAATCGCAGGAAGGTAATTCACCACTGGAGTAACTTTACATGTAATCCGGCAAGTTTTCGTAACACTTTAAGTTGAAACGATTCCAAAACAACTCAAACTTTTATGTTGTCGGTAACATCAACATTAAAGGAGGATGTTCTTTATTATCTTATTAGATACGTTCGCGTGAGTGAAAGTTCGTAAAAAATTTAACAAAATGTTACTAACTTTGGAAAAATCCTGTTCGTTCAAACAAAGCTTTTGCAACAAGAGGGCGAAATTTTGTATTTCGCTTGGAATAGAAGTTGCAAAATTGTACCCGATAAATAGGTGTCCCGGTATCTCATAATTTTTTGCACAGTAAATTCAAAAAAGGGTTTTTGTTTTATATTGATAACTGAAAAACTAGTTTTATGTTGTTTTCCCGTTTTTTGTGTTTTTTTTTCGATTTGGTGGTTTCCTTAGTTTGGTGTTTTTTTTTAACAAGTGACATCATCGTCATAAGTAGAGAGCGCAGTGAGCGTAAAATTGTCTTTGAAATGTGCTCATGTATTGACTGTTGATCGCCGTTGAAACGACCAGTGAGATCAGTTGTGTTAACAAAAAAAATCCGTTAGATTGATTAGGAATCTGTCAATTTTACAGAATTTTGTTAACTTAAGAGCGGCAATATCTCTTCTGTTGAAATGACTAAACTAATTTGTTCGCTTGACAAAGAATTCGGTCGAATTAACCGAACAACAGAACAACCGAACAGATTTGTTGATTTGACTAGCACCATTTCTTTCAGTGTACCGGATTTTACTTGACCCCGTAAAGACCTAGGAATCGAGGGAAGGTTTGCAAATTGCTGCGATCCACCGTCTTTTTTTTAATTTCTCGGGTAGAAAGATCGCGCAGGTTGTACAGAACATTGTTCTGTTTAAGGCAAAGCTGACAACAATTAGGAGAGATTGTGAGATCTGTAGAGCTTAGTTTTGAATATTCTGTTAATGCGTACCTTATTAAGCTTGCATACCAAAATTTACATACTGCACGTCAAATAGCTATATAATTGAAAGTAAATGCCAACTATCGTCGCATTAAACGATTTTTTTTGCTGAATAAGCGTCAAATTATGGCCATAAAATAACCTGTCTTACCAACATACAATATGATTAAGAAGTTTAGCTGTGAAGTTTTTACTACGGTAGTCGACAAGCAAGCGTGCGGCGTTGTTTTTAATGATTTTTGTTTATTGTATTAATAAATTTTTTGTTACAAACTTCTATTGTGGCTATTTTTCGCGAGCATTTATAAACATTTCTTATACGAAAAAAGTAAATTTAATAATTGCGCGCATGGGCAATGCTATAAATTTAGCTTTGTCGCCCGCAGGTCGTCGTTTGTTATGGCTGTTGTTAGAATGGCACTTTGACCATGGAACACTGTTGGGTTGGTAAAACCGCTGCTGCTGCTGTTGCTCTTAAAGTTACCAACAGCGTCCAGCATGGCCAGTGGCCCATCTAATCAATACCTGTCTTGACTATTTGAAGTGCGCTTTGTTTGGTCGAGTAGGGTTCGTTTATATTGTTTTGACTTTGTTTTTGTAGATATGTTGTTTGTACGTCCATTACAAATGAGATTGCGGTCACCATTCATTTTATCATTTTATAACTACATACGAGATAAAGTTTGTCCTATGGCTGTTATAATTGAATGCACCATTTTTGAGCTGCACCGTTTCCGGTATTATTATTATTCTCAAAATGGTTTTGAGTTTTAAGTTTGCAAATTGTTTTTGTGTTTTTTGTTAACGTTATTATGATGGAATGCCGCCTTTGAGGGTTAGCCTCCAAATTCAACGCGCATCTGCTTTTTTTGAGAAACATATTGATTTTACATCACATTTGACTTTAGCAACACTGCAGGCAAAAGAAGTGGTTCGTGATGTATTGCATGCCGTTACAGTTTTGGTTATTCAATAACCAAGAACTGGCAATTTTATCATAGAGTTGAAGAATAAGAAGCATGCAGAAGTTTGATAAGAATCCAGAAGATAGATCTTACAACTTATAGTGACAACAGTGTTCCATGGTCAATTTGCTTCCCAGGCTCAACTTGTTCTCTGGGCATCTAATTATACAAAAAAACAGGTATTCCGCTACTGCTCAAAAGTAACATCCCTTTACTCTAAATAATTGTGGATGCCCAAAATTAAATATTACCAAAACAAAATTTGATTTATTTTTTATGGAGTAAGTTTGCTTAAAAAACATAAAACGAAGAGGTTACTTGTATTTGAATTAATTATGTCCCTTTAGCCATCATAAGCTGTTCAAAATTGTAAATGATCATTTTGGTATAGGTTAGGATAGGTTGAACAGACCGGTCTATGTGGAGAAGTGGGAAGGTAATTTCCTCAATTAATACCCATTAATTTATCTTTTTGTTATAACAATTTTTTTGTTATTAATAAAAAATATAATAACAAAAAAACTATTACTAAAATCCAATAGAATTTGTATGTAAATATTTCTCTTAGTGAGAAATTCTTATTTTTATTGATACAGTCCTGAAATATCCTTAAATAATTTCATAATAAGTTAGAGAATCCCCTGTGCATATGTGAATGGAACTGAACGAAAATGAGAGCTAAAAAAATAGAACATAAAAGAATAGTTTTAAAAAATTTCAGAGTTTGACGGTGTTCGAACTTGCGCCCCACACTCGCAATCGCGTGGCCGCTGGGCCACTACAGTCTGCTTGATAGTGTGTGCCAAATGTGTACTAAACATGTATTGCACACGAATTGACCGTTTATTTTTCTTCTTCTTAATTTAGAACATCGTCCATTAAGACAGCAAGCGCAGGCCACAGACAAAACGTGCTCGATCGTTTCCTCCTCCAATCCGCACTTTCTACATGTGTTATCACTGACCAGCCTAATGTAAACGCATGTGATGCCAGAAGGACAATGTCCAGTCAGAATTGCCGTCATGAGCCTACAGTCCTCTCTTTTTGATGATAGAAGCAACTATCGAGTCTATGGTTGTAAGAATAATACATAATCTTCGACACATACAGCTGCGCTTGAAGCCACGCCTTTCCCGCTTTGTCGGTCATGTGCATTTAAAGAAACAGGAATCTTGCGAAAAGCCGACTCTCGATTCTTGGGTCTCGAAAATATCGCTTGCTTCCAAGAAGAAATCGGTAGGCTCAGAGAAAACAATTTAACTTTATTTTTAAACTGATGTCTTTAGTACCTATGATAGCCGTATCTATACCTTAAGTACTTAAACATCTTCAAATTGTGCACAGGAAAATGTCTAATGAGAAACTCTTTATGGTCAGTCATGAAAGTAATACATGGAAGTCATTAGCTCGGAACTATGATAGATATTAGTTTATAGGTAAATTGCATACTACAGTTTCTACTTCCAAAAACCTAGTATGATAAATTTTGAATGTCAAATCGCATTCTAAAATTCTTAAAAAAATTAAAATATGTTTTATCATTATTATTATTATTTTTCCTGGAAGCAATGCGACCTTTATGTAGATTTATTGTGCATGACCTTTCAGCCTAATATTGTATGTGGCGGCTTTTGATGTATCGAAGTCCCTCGTCAGGCTTTTTACTCCATATGACATAGGGATTAAGAGTCACATCACCTAGTATGGGACAGCCTCTGCCTTAGCAGAGCGATGCATTCACAGAGAATGTGAACTGGAGTTTCATCCTCCAGCTCACACAAACGACAAAGTTGAGTATCGGATAGATTTAATTTACTGAGGTGATATCGTAGACAACAGTGTCCAGTATAGTACCCAGTCAGAGTTCGTAGGTCCTCCCTGCTTATATTAATGTAGTTTGGCTGATACTTTCGTTGCCGAAAGTATAAACAGTTTGGCCTATCTTTGCTCTGGGCAGTCAACCAGTGACGTCTGAATTGTTTTGTTTCCCAGTTACTTATGGTTTCCCTGGTATGTACTTTTGTGAGTCCACAAAAGGGCTTTGGACCACCTGCTCTCTAGGTAATCAGCATGTCCATTACCTTCATGTCCCTGATGTCGGGAACCCATCCTAACAAAAAAATATGCTTTACTAGATTTTTGATGTTCAAAAAAATTATGAGTAAAACAGCTGACGATAAAAAAACAATGCCCAGAAAATCAACTGATGTTAAGAAACTTAACGTGTTCAACCCCGGGGTTGGGGAATACGGCATTAGGGCAATGATTTACATCCATACATTCATCCTAATACAAAGTGATGGGCTCGCCTATTTAACCCGAAATTTTTATTGGAATCAAGGCCTAAAATAAACGCCTCACCTTAACAAAAATTTGCGCAAACCACATAAAATAATTATATGCATAGTCATTGAATGAAGTTTTGAAGTTAAAAGTGAAATATGCTATGTATCATCTGCTAACGCCAGCTGTCATAGACACCAGACGCATGTGCACATATGAATATAATAATACTCATGCTCATAATTGACGTGTCAAGTGTTAAAGTTTTGGAAAGTCAATTATATGCAGATGTGGCCTGCCTTGCGGGTGTACAAAAGAGCATATTAACAAAATTTTGTTATTGCAATGCTGTGACATGCGGGATTGTGGTCATGCACGTAAAATATACTTTGGCTTATACACATATTTGAATGTTGCGCATTTACTGTTGTTGCATAAGCAAATGTTAAAAATGTTGATTTTCGAATATACAGGAAAGGACGTGAATGTCTTCGGATGTGCAGAAGACTTTGTGGCTTTGATACAATGGAGCTGAGCAATAATTTTACCCTATTTGTAACATTCCAATAATTTGGCTATATAAGATATGTGCGATTCTCCGCGAACCCAAAAATTTTGGAAAAAAATTCGATTTTCTAGTATTTTCAATTCATTTTTCTATGAGTTTTTGATAGCTAAAAAACATTCCCCAAAGATAGACGAGCTACTGCTATTAATTTCTGTTCTTTATACTGAAGCCTGCCACGGTTGGGACATTTGACAATAAATTGTTCATTAAAAAAAGCTAATATGACTCGCAAGATTTTGATAACGGTTGGTTGTACAGTATAAAGGAATCGAGATAGATATAGACTTCCATATATCAAATCATCACTATCGAAAAAACTTGATTGAGACTGTCCGTCTGTCCGCCCGTCTGCCCTTAACACGACAACTTGAGTAAATATTGAGATATCTTCACCAAATTTGGTATATGAGCTTATCTGGACCCAGAATAGATCGATAATGAAAATGAGCGAAATCGGATCATAACCACGCACACTTTTTATATATATAAGATTTTGGAAAACACAAAAACGTGATTATTTATTAAATAATACACCTAGAATGTTGAAATTTTATATGTGGACTCATACTGAGACTCTTGATCAAAATTTGAAAATTTTTTATTAAATGGGGGTGGCACCGCCGGTGCAGCGAAATAACTCCCAAATGAAATAACTCCAATTAAATAACTCCCAATGAAATAAGTCCCAAGAAAAATGAAATAACTCCCAACCTTAATAAATGAAATAATTCCCAAAGAAGAAAATGAAATAACTCCCAATATTTGCAGTTATTTCATAATGAAACCAAAAGTCCCAAAAAAAATCAAATAACTCCCAAATGAAATAAGTTCCAAAAAAATTAAATAAATCCCAAATCAAAATTTGAAATGGTATCTTTTTACTATATAATCAGTTACAATGAGATTTGAAAAATACAGCAAACTATTATGCACATATGTAAAAGTTACAATTACAAGACAACTTGAGTAGTACCGTCGTAGTAAACGTAACTTTTTAAAAAAATCGCATTTTTTAATGAAATTAACATAATTTATTAAAAGTAAAAAATAAAAGGAACAAGTCTGCGTAGAATACCTCTTCTGCATAGGCGGCCTTCGGCCGCGCTTATAACAAATAACCCTGGGCTACGCCATGCCAACCGGGTGTGTGGTATAACCGTGGCTACCGCCACGGTGATGTCCTTCTACGCAGAAGCACATCACGGTTATACCACACACCCGGACTTGACATGGCGTAACCCAGGGTTATTTTTTATAAGCGCGGCCGAAGGCGGCTTATGCAAGAAGGTTTTCTACGCAGTACTGCGCGATGCACAGTGCGCGATTTTTTATTCCAAATTTTCTATTGTTTTGTAAAATAAATAAATAGAGTTGAATGAAAAAAGGTCTATTTTCCTCGTTGGTACTATTTAAAAATTTTTCATTCGTTGGAACAATTTAAAAGCATCTGGTACCACCAAGCAAGCAGTGAATTAGATAAAATGGCTGTATGCTTGTGTTCGCGGAAAGTAAACAAATAAATCATTAAATTTTACCATAATACGCAAATTTAAACAAACGAAAATAGTTGATTGTGGTTTTATAAACATATAAAGTGTACTTATGTATAAAATTCTTGTGAAAGCGCTCGTGTGTAGATAAAAAGTAATAGTTATACCATGGTAAATTTAACTACTAAGTACTAGTAAATTGTTAATAAAAATTAAAAATTACTTACTGATTCTCATTGGGGAACTCCCTGAGAAGCTATGTGCAAAATTTCAAAGTTCAAACCCCTTTGGTTTACGAATAAAACCAATGGGTCCCTTAATGTATAGCCGACCAATAGAAATTGTTAGAAGAACGTCATAGTTTGATAAAATTGTATTTTTAAGAAAATGAAATAACTCCCAACAAAAATGAAATAACTCCCAATGCCTGAATTATAAACAATGAAGTAAATCCTAATAAAAATAAAATAACTCCAATCTCAAAAAATTATGAAATAACTCCCAAAGAAATTTTATTGTGGATTATTTCATTTGGGAGTTATTTCATTATGAAATAATTACCAGCAAAAATTATGAAATAGGTCCCAATGAATTGAGAGCTATTTCGTAATGAAACAAGTCCCATTTGGTATGGAAAATATTTGGGAGTTATTTCATTTTATTGTTGGGAGTTATTGCATTTGGGAGATATTTCACTGCACCGGCACTGCCCACTTGTGATAAAATCAATTTTACAAATATTATTAATCATAAATCAAAAACCGTTAAATATATCTGAACAAAATTCGGCAGAGAGGTTGCCTTTACTATAAGGAATGCTTTGAAGAAAAAATTAACGAAATCGGTTAAGGAACACGCCCGCTTTTATATAAATGATTTTTAAAAGGGTCGTGGACGAATAAAATAAGATATATCTTAGCGAAAAAGAGCTTTGTATCAATAGAATTTGACTTTCTAAATTGAATTATAACATTAAATTGGAAAACACTAAAATTTTTGAAAATGGGTGTGGCAACGCCCGTTTTATGACTAAGCAATTTTCTATGTT